>KK502970.1:77270-113301 GCA_000688735.1 Glossina austeni | reverse complement strand
TTTTAAAGAAAATGCGAATAATTACGCGCAAAAAGAAATAGAAATAAAACAATGCACTACTCTTTACAGAGAAGAACGAAGCAATCACGCCGCGATCAGTTGCCAAACTGATGGACTATTATTAAAGCAGCTAGGAAGCATGTGCGAAGAAGTTAACGGAATACTTGATTTGTCTGCATATGCAGATGACCTGCTCATCAGTGAAAGGTAAGACTCGAAAAGTAATCGAAGAACACGGGGAAAGCGTTATTTATTTATTTTTTTGTTTTATGCTGTTTTGTTTAAATGCTTATATATAAGATTAAAACTGAACAAAATTAACAGTCGAATTCAAGTATATCTTAAGACTAAATGTTATATTAATTGTTTTAAAAACTAGAATACAATATACAGGAAGATATGAAAAAAGACGAATAATAAAAACAAAGTAATTTAAAAATAATAATTCATGTATAAATAAATAAAAAGCGGGAAAAAAAGGAAAACAAAAAAATACCATGTACACAGCTAACACAGAGGCACACCCGCAACAAGAACAGATCCAGGTTGCAGGTGAACCCCTAAGCCATTGCAACCATGCATCAGCTTGGGAACCGACACGTTAACAAAACCATTCAGTTTTTGAAATAAAAATAAAAAAAGAGATGTTAAGAATGCAAGTTAGTTTAAGTACGACGTAGGTAAATCGTGATTATTAAGTATAGTTGCTTTAATGGACTTTAAAGAGTTTGATAATGAGAATAACTGATAGACATCATTTAGGTTTTGCAAACAACTCTGAGCAGATTAAGCAGCTCATAATTATATTTACATTGACTAAGCTTGATCAAGATGAAGCGCCTAGAGAAGCAGTTAGGGACATTAAAGGTTAAGTCACCAAGTAATGCGCGCAAATCTACAGTATCATTTATTACTTTGATTAAGAAGGAAACACCAAGAACAAATCTACGTTTCTCGAGAGATGGTAAAGATAGCAGAAGTAACTTATTCTCATAGGGGGGAAGAGAGGCAATCGGTTCCCAAACCAAATTCCTAAGGGCAAGCAGCAAGCATTGCTTTTGAACAGATTCAATTGAATCTACATAGCACCTATATGAAGGAGACCACACAACAGACTCATACTAAAGTATTGGTCTAATCAAACACATGTACAGCCTTTTCGTAAAATTCGCCATTAAGCTCTTTGGACCATCTCTTTATAAAACCAAGCGCGGACCTAGCTTTGCTTAACGAGAGCTCAGTATGCAAGTTACAACGTAACCTTTGATCAACTAGAACGCCTAAATCTGTGAACGAATCGACGTCCTCCAACTTGTGCAACTCAATCAAATACTGAGTAATGTATTCTCTCTTGAGAAAGAAATCTTCTTACATTTGTTTAGATTTAATTTCACAAAATTCAACGAGCACCATGCGATAAAATTATTCAAGTGTATTTGAAGCTGATGTGATTGCGATTCTATGGGAAAGGAAGAAAACAGTTTTACATCATCAGCATACATTAAGATCTGGCTGGATTTAATCACCGAGAGCAAATCATTAATGTATAAGTTAAGTAAAATAGGTCCTAGATGCCTGCCTTGAGGTACGCCAGACGTCACGGGGAATTCATATGAGGTAAAAAAGTTAAATAAAACCCTGAATGACCTATTATGCAGATAAGAGCTTATCTATTTCATTAAATGGGAAGGGAAGCCAGAGGCTTGGTGTTTGGAGATCAGTAATGTATGGTCAACCAAATTAAACGCTTTGCTTAAATCAGTGTATATGACATCAGTGCGAGAGCCACTAGAAAAAGCCTTGAAAACATGGCAAGTAAACTCTAACAGACCGGCAATCGTGCATCTTCCTTTTCGAAAGTCATGTTGAAATGGGGAAATATACGATTTGATGGTAATGGCCACATGATGAGTCACAATTCGCTTGAATAGTTTAGGCAAGACACTCAACTTGGCTATGCCTCTATAGTTCTCAACAAGTTGTCTACTTCCACTTTTGTGAACAGGAACAAGGAAACTAGTCTTCCAACACAAAGTGAAAACACCTAAAGTCAAGGACTCGTTAAGAAGCTTTGAAACAACACCACATAGTTTGATAGCGCAAGATTTGCGTACATCTGATGGAATTTCATCAGGTCCAGACGCACAACTATACTTTAGAGAGCTCAACCCCTCTAAAACGTCATTTTCTGAAATGACCAAATTAGGAATTGAAACCAAATTAGTTATACGATATGGACAGTTTACAGTTAAACCGGAGTTAGCAGTCGAAAAATTTCATCGGAAGTCTTCAGCAAAAATATTTAAGATTTCAGAATCATCCGAGGAATCAAAGCCATTGAAAGAAACAAGCGAGCGATTTGTGGAGATTTTTCTTTTGGAGTTAGCAAATTTAAAAAACTATTTAGGATTAGCAAACTAGGAATTGAAACCAAGTTAGTTATCGGATATGGGTAGTTTGCTGATAAATCGGAATTAGCAGTAGAAAAGTTTCGGCGAAAGTAATCACTAGAAATATTTGAGATTTCAAAATCATCCGAGAGAGCGAAGCCATTAAGAGAAACATGCGAGGGATGTGAAGAAATTTTCCTTTTTGAGTTAACAAATTTAAAAAAGTATTTAGGATTAGCAAACTGAAAGCATTTAATGAACTGAAGGTATCTGCAATAATATTGGTGGTTGAGGCAGTTAACTCTATGCTTTGCCGCAGAGCCACTTTGTGAATATTTTTTGAACAGCGTGTTTTTTCTATTCTTATAATATTTAATTGTCTTATTAAACCACGGGGGACACCTGCTTCGAGTTCGGGAGCGCTTGATCGGCACAGACACAGAAAAAGGTAGATTTAATATATTATAGAACTATGACAGTAAGATATCAATAGTTCGAACTGAGAAATCAAGCTTAATATGTGCCGCTTGTTTCTTATATATGGAGATATCCGAGAGTTATGAGAGTGATTACCGTATGGGGACATAGTGTTGCTGTTGATGTATTATTGGGGAAAACTGTGATGCTGGTTCTGAAAAGTAGCCTTTCGCCCGGCAAATCTCCAATGCTCAGAATGAATGGGGTCAGTGTTAGGTACCATGCCATAGTCAAGTACTATCATGAATGATAGGAGTTAGTTTATCCTACACCTTGATAAGGTTAAGGATAAACTAATGAATGTAGTAGGGGAGACTCGGCGTGTCCTACAGTACGAATGAAGCATTACCAAGCGTGCCGACCGGGTAATATACGGTGGTCTTTTTGTTCCATGTGCAACATAGGGAGCCGCCGCGTGGTGTTCGGCCGACATGTCTCCTCTAGGGCCAAATAGGATTTTGCGCTGCCAACGCATAATGTCGTTGGCGCCTTTGCCCGTCTGTAAAACGGCCTCAAATAACGGTTTGCAGTTACTGACGGGTGCACCTTCTATGCATCTGTAGGCTTAGTAACGCTTATAGGATAAAGAGGTGCATGCCTTTACTTGATTCGCTAAGAAATCAGGATGTGGACAAGCCGAATTCTAGGTAACGTGAATCGCTATTAGAGGAACGCGTCCGTGCCTTATGTCAACCACTTTGGGATAACAGTGAGAAGGGCAGTATTACTTTAAACTTTATTCGTAATGTCGCGTTTGTAGAAAATCACCCGGGGGTTATTTTTAGCTTACATCTCGAGTTTCTACTTACTGCATTTTTGCACGAAGAAAGATGTTCTGAAACTAGGGTTTGTCTATGTGGCAATCTGTCTGAAGACTATGAACATGTGTTGTTGGTGCTCCCTGAGTGTCGGGACGAATGTCTTCTAACCTGACTGCTGGGTACGGCCCTTCGGGAAGTATCGTGCTGGCTGTGGTTACCACGACGTTTCGTGAGGAAGTGACTGAGGGCTGTGAACCACTCAGCAATAAAATAGCCCACAGCCATTTTCTATTTCGATCCCTAAGGGAAGTAAGCCCCCTTCAATGTGGATTGTCTTACTCTTTGGGGGGTCCTCAATTATTATCTCACCCAGTTCCTGCCTGGTCTTGACTGGTCATGGTTGCTTCCGGAAATAGCTATAAATATTTGGGCACGATAGCTCGCCAAACTACCCGGAATGAGCAGAAACAGAGGAAGATGCAGCGTATGTTATATTTCATTGCAAAATGATTGAGAATGGTAGACTCTAAGTAGATCCAAGTGAGATATTGCAGGTCATAGCTGACAGTAACGAAGCCTGGAGCACCATTGACGACTTCGTAAGGAAATTGCTCCTGGGTTTACGGTGTTTAAAAAAAATGGCGGGTGGAGAGGAAAAGGAGTGGAAGTCAATAGTCTATTCCACCATATGAAACGCACCATCTGCAAGCAACCTCCGCGTAAAAGTGCCTGACTGTGGTGCTGCGAAGAAGTTTGTTTGAAGTAATGTGTGAACTGGAAATAGTTTTAATACGTGGGCGGCATGAATGAAGAATCGTGCATGCTACTGGCATGGACCAATGATATCGTTGGAAGAGTTTTATATCCACCTCTGATAGAGAAAAAAAAATATACACAGACATCCCTATATTTACGTTTATATACTTATATACCGACATACAAACATAAATAAGAAAAAATGGACCTATATACTTACACACATGAGAGAAAATAAATAAGCACGCAAACCAACATACAGATATATCTACATATATACAAACGTATACAGGTGCATACACATACATACATAAAAACGCATACAAATGAACAAACAAACAAATAAATAAATGAATCCAAAAACATACGCACACGAATCTATACACACACGGATACATACATATATAGACACACATATACATACGCACAGCGACGCAAGTAGCAACCCGTTCGCCAAAATCTCAAGAAAGCCGCGAACACGACATACCAAAATAAAAATAACGGCAAGAAATGCAGGGAAATCGGAACAAGATTCTACGTTGAGTGAAGCCTGCCTTAAAAGAATTACGCAGGTATAGTTCCTCCATTTTCTCCCCAAATCAAAGGCCTCTACGCGTGATTCCTAACGTTCCTAATACGAATGACGTCTGCTTGACCGCAGTACCCCCTAGAACGACAATATTCGTGTCACGACTGGCGCCTCACAACTCTGAGGATAACCTAAATCGTTACCTAGCCACAAAAATCCCATCCGTCGATTTCAAGCGCATTAGCATTTTCAAACATAAAGCTATCCCGTCCTGTAAAGTGTTAGTGCCGACTGGGAACTGGAAATTTTGTTAAATGAACTATTCTGACCAGTTGGATCCTTAATAAACGAATTCATTCCTCGTGATCGATACCGTAGTATTAATTCGGTAGTTATTTCACTCTCAAAAAACCAAGTGTTTCTTCAGGCTCAGTAACTCTCATTTACCAAAATAGTAGGGGTCTAAGCTCAAAATTTTGTTACACTTTTCTAAATTATTCAGCACGAAGTTTTCCTCTTTGGGTTTCGCTGAAACTTAGTTAAACCTTGATTTGCATTTGAGGGAAATTTTTCACAATTCGTTCTAGGTTTTCAGAAACGATTTATTAGATCGCTGCAGTGGCGCCCTATTCATATGAATTTCCTCTTCCACGCGAAATTGAATTTATTGCCGTTTGGGCGATAATCAGCGCTATATTCTCCTATATTCACCCAAATGGGAAAACTTCTACTTATAAGAAGAGTGTGGTCCTCATTTGTGAAGTGGTCGACATGTTCAGATTGTTAACTCCAAAATAAAAATCTCCGTGTATCTCTCTCCTTTTAATGGCTCTGACTCCTCTGGCCATATTGAAACCTCAAATCTCTTTGCTGAATACTTCCGGCGACATATTTCAACTGCTAATTCCGATTTAACTATTAAATATCCGCATCCAATAATTAACTCAATTTTGATTCCTAACTTAGTTAACCAAAACTTATTGATTTTCAAGCTCCTGGCCTTTGGCTTCTTTTTGTACTTAATAATCTGCGTAATCAGAGTTTTATTTAACTTCATCACATCGGATCAATTTCTCGTGACTTGTGGCGTCTTTGAAGGCAGCCATATAGGACTCCTTTTATTTATTCTACATATCAACAATCTTCCTTCAGTGATTAAATCCAGCCATATCCTAATGTACGCTGACGATACTAAAGTGTTTTTTCCTTGCCGTTGGAATCGAATTCGTATCAGCTTCAAATTGATTTAAATAATTTGGTTACATGGTGCTCGTTAAATTTTATGAAATTAAATCTAAAAAAAGCAAGGGGCTGTCTTTCTTAAGGAAGAAGTCATTCAATGCTGACTATTTCATTGATTCAGTTGTAATCTAAATGGTATATGTAGCTTAATCTCAATATCAGATTTATTAAAAACTATCAAGTCTGCTCTCTTAAATACGCATGCTTTGTCTTTGTTGTATCTAGATTAGCTTCTAATCTCCATAGCTTCATTAGATTCGAAATTTGAACTACGTTTTTGCGCTGCTATCACTGATCAAGATTTTGCATGTTTGCAATTGTTTGGGCTTCACTTTTAACAAGAATTTATGCCGGTTATCAGTGTACCTTTGTGCTAGATGTGTATATGGTTTTTTTCTGTGTTTATTCGTTCTTTTTATTTTGTAAATGGTTACAACAGTGTACATTAATAAACTACAAAAAAAGGGCAAGAGGAGTGAAATTTTAATTCGATTTCAAAATAAGTAAAAATACTTTGATAAATAATGATAAGCCTATTACTTTCAAAATTTGCGATAGTCCTCGATACTTAGATATTTTTCTGGAGAAGTTACTTTTCGAACATACAATGTTAAATTACAAAGAATATTAATTAGCCAATAATGATGAGCTATTTAAATACGTTAGTATATAAGAACTTGAATAAGAGTGTAACAAGAAAAAGATATACGGCATAATAATTAGAACCTATAAGAAGCCCAAAACTATAAATGACGAAAAATAAACTAATAAAACAATATCATAAATCACAACGATGGGGTCAATTTAGTGCAAGCCATACCTCAGCACACCTAAATAATAGAACAATTTATTGATAGGTGTGATGTTTGCCAAAGAACAAAATCGTATGGAACACCAGAACCATTGGAAATAATAGACACACTTCCAAAAGTTTTGAAGTGTTCTCAATTGATACTGTATGACAAGTTAGACCCTCAAATCAATATAGATATATATCAACAATGCAGTGTGATATTACAAAATATACAACAGCGTATCCTCTACAGACCAATGAAGCTAAATCAACAGAAAAGGTACTAGTAGAATAACTTATCCTAAACCATGGACTTTTCAAAATACTAAAATCAGACAATGGAACTGAATTCAACAACAAACTGGCAAGGAAATCCTTAAATTCCTGGGTACAGAATAGAACTTTTCTGCCCATTACTATCACCAAACGTTGGGAAGTATAGAACGCAGCCACACAGTACTAAATGACTATTTGCTCTCGTACGTAGAAAGTAATCAATGTTGTTCTAAAAACAAAACAGAATTGGCACATTGAAATAACCTTAAGAAATACCTAACCAGAAAATAATAATTCCGTTTTCTCATTTTTTGTTTTTTTTCTTCGTTTTGACTGTAATATAACAAAACATATATAACTACGCTACGTTCACCACGTAAAAAAAGAACAAACATGCAATATAAAGAATACCATTATGACGTCGATATTTCAGTTTATACCAAAAAAACTATTGTTTTGTAAACATTTTTTTTTTTAATATACATACCTTTTTCCACTATACAAAGTCCGAATTATTTTTAAACATATTTGCTACCATAACTTCACATGTTGCAATATCGGGCTCATTATATAAAATCCAAAATTTGTAATTGCAAAATGACTGTCACTAATTATGCTGATTTACAGTTTTCCTTCCACATTTATACTTTTAAAATACGGACCATTTGTTATTATTTTAGTTTTAAAAAATATAATATATATATATATATAAGCTTTCACTAAACTACAGAAACCTGTTATTAATCAAACATCAACATAGACGTGTTTATCTTTACTTCATCAAATAAATTGCTGGGATATTTGCAAATCACAATGCAGTTCCTATACCTTGCCTTTGACTAAGCGGCATCATGCAATAATTTTTGATCATCCTAACCTTGAACATTATAACAGTGTCGAAATACACATCAAATTATGAGAAAGACATAAATTAGAAAAAGAATCCTTTCACCAATATACACTTTGTATGAAAAAATTACTGCTATTGCGGACTATCAGTAATCTAACATATTGTAATAAATTTCTTCAATAAAAGATTTGGGAAGGTCCCTTATGCATCCTTCCGCTACGTGACTTAAGTGTTGTACAATATTTTCCTACTCTGCTCGGCTTCAGACCGCCAAGTCAATCTGCTTCTTGTAATGCCAATCCGATCGGCAGGAAGCAGTCTCTAGCTATTACTATTTTGAATTGTGATTAGCAATTGTCTTTATTAAATTTTATGAGCTGCATTTATACTTAAATTTATAGGTGAAATAATGCTAACCTTAACACTAATTAATTGGGGCGCCTGGCGTCGTATTGCATTTCGTAATACTCAGCCAGTTGAAGTGCGATACTATTTTTTTGTTTTTCTCTTTGCTAAAGAATTATGCAAATTCAGCATAATTCTGTCTGCACTTCAAAGTGGATGCATATACCGATATGCGATCACACCACAATATACTAAATGGACACAGAGTTAAAATGAGTACAAATATTCTATTTGTGCAGCTAAAACATTTAAACCATTACGTGAAAAGTATGAAATCTTCTAAACAAATCCTCGGGAAGTGGAAAAAAAATGAACCGACAAAAGCGCTCTTTTAACTGCGGTTCAATAGAAAATGGAAGTAAGAGGCTACATGCCCGCAACTAAATGTTTTAAACGCTACATATGTAGACAGATTAGCAGATTCGCAAAAAATTGAATGAAAAATTTGCTAGTAAACGATATACAAATTAGCTATTTAAAAGAATCTGGTTTGGATGTTTGTACAAAAGAACATTAAGTGTTTACGGCAAGAACTTTAAAGATTACGACTTACAACCTTATTTTAAAAAACTTTACGTTTTGCGAACCATACACATAAATACAGTTAGTAAATTAAAACTTAAAACAAATTTAGACAATGTAGAAGGAGAACATAATCTTGTAATACCACAATATCAATATAATTAAATATACTATTATAGAATAGGGTCTTCTTAAGAGATTTCTCGCAAATGCGAATAAAACAAAGCTTAATTACGAACAGAAAAATTACAATTTATCAATATATAACATTTTTGCGATTGAAATTGATGGTAAGGTATAAAAAAGCTGTTAAAAACAAGGCTTTTGATTATGCACCGCGAGAGAATATTAAAAAATGTCCGATCAATATGAAAATTAAACCCAACGACAATTTCAAAACATTTTCGTCTTTTACCAATGCGATCCCCAATAAGCGAGTGAGAATTTATTAGAAATAAGTGGAAGAATGGCTGCAGGATAAACATCGTCAACATCGTCAATGGCAAGTAGAGTATTACTAGTAAAAAATTTCAATTGCACATGGACAGTGTGCTGATTATAGTTTGGTAAAGGGAATGGTTTTAAAAAATAATTTTCCATGGCCGAAGATTGATGATGTTTTGAAAAACCTACGGTCAGCCAAAGTCTTTGTTATTACGGATTTGAAACAGCAAAATGAGAATTTGAAAACTGGAAAGCTGTACCCAGAATATGAAAATAATAAGATAAATGTCTCGAGCCCGAACGAAAGGATGACCAAATTGGTAATAGAATTAGGAATACAATTAAATAAAAAGAAACAAGACTTTGAAGAAATAAAAAAAAGTGTTTAATTAAGGAACTATGTGAAGCTAATAATAAAATTGACGACGTTACAAAGTAGAAGCAGAATTTAGAATCAAATGCAGCTGAACTATTAAAAGGCAAAAGAAAAAGATGTTGAAATATACTATACAACAATTATTAATCTACAAATGAAAATGAAAAAGCAACATCTCACAATATGCAAATGAAACTGCAAGACAAAAAAGACCTACAAAAATATAAATCGAAATATATAAAATAATTAGCGAAAAAATTTCTGCTTTCGCCTCGAACGAGGTTATCAACTTTTGTATAAGAAATATTGTTGACAACATTCAGACAGCAATTGACGTAGCTCGGAGCACTGGCTAAATAGAAAGAATACGTTGAAGTTTAATACCAATTATGCCGAAACTATTATCGTCTCATTCATCGAAATGGCATAGGCAAATTTAAAGGTCTATGAACTTTGCTTTAAATGCAAGAATGAAAGGGAATGTTAAGGTTCATATCGAGTTATCGAAATAAAACGCAACGGCCTCTACGTTAAGATAAGGTACATATACTGTCATCTGAGACAGATGACGAACAGAATGGTCGAATATTAAATATAGAAGACCCGTACACAGTGAAAAGCTGACACAATATTATGAATGAACGTGACAAAGGGATACAAAAAACGTTGCAGAATCAGATTGTAAAGTCGAGCAGTTGCTAAACCTTTTTTAGGTATTGACAATAATATCTTAATTATCTTGAATCTAAACTAAGCTTTAATAAACAGTAATTATATATCTTACAGAGATATTATAACTCTTTGCAATATAACGTGCTAATTTAATACCTTCGAACTACGGGAGGTGAACTCGTCTATATCCAGCGTTCGTGGTACAGAAAGTTTTAAGCGAGGCGGTGCCCTCGTTGTCAGGATAAACTTTACTGTTTTCTTTACTCCGCTCTTTCTACATACAGGTTGCTGCTTACGACTCTATTTCTCTACTCTACGACTTGGTATTAACCGCACTTAAATTAAACTCCTTGCGGATGCGGTACCTACACTACCACCACGCGTTCGTGCCGATTCTCTGACCTTTTGCTAATCTACACTACTTATATGCTGGCAACAGTGATCATCACGGTGATAGGCTGCGTGACGTCACTGTTCAGAATCTAGCTATCCTGATTAATGTGGTCGACATGGATAACCAGAGGGTAAAGCGCGCAAAGCCTCACCGCCAGAGTGGGACCTACTTTTTGTAATATGCTTTAAGCTATACATTTGCAGCACAAACTAGCGTTCGAACGGATTATCCTTTCAGATTTGCCTGAGGATAGGAACGTAATATATTCTTCGCATTAAAGCAAAATAAGTTAAGCTAAAAGCAAAGGAAGAGTTTACGGTCCAGAAACAATGTTTGCAAGGCGTAAGGTTGAGGTGTTTACAGATTGTCGTTCAGTATATATCAAAGTTTAAAGATATGGATGTCATTCATCGCACTGCGTTTTTGTGCATTTTCAAATGGATTAAGCTGAAACAAAAATGCAGCTGAAATTACGGAAGTGATTAAGTTGACTTAGAATGAAAATGCAAAAAACTACGAAACAGTTAGAAAAGGTTTGCGAGGTTTTGGAGAAAAAATTTTAATAGTGAAGACGATGATAATTTACATACGTCCGCCCGTCTCGCACCAAGACAACTTAGGAAATAATTTTCTTCCAATTATCACTTGTTCAGATCGATGCAGTCATATTTAGCAGGTCAGCGGTTCACAGAACATGAAGATGTGTGACAATGAGTCAATGGCTCTTTCGCCTCCAAATCAAAACTACCGCGGTATATATATAAATGGTACAAGGTTATAGATAATTATAACGCATATTTTGATTAAGCTTTCTAGCAATTATAATATATTTTAAATAAAGTTGAATTTTACCAAAAGGAGAATTATTTATGAAAAACCCTAATAATAATAAAGACGTAATTATATATAATTTATTATAAGCAAAATGAAATGAAGTAAACATTATTGTTATTATTATTGTTACGGAAATCCCAAATCCAGTTTATTGCAACTTAATTGATTTTCCCAGAAAATAAATTTCCGAGAGACGGAAAAACCAAGTGCAAACTCGTGGCGCGTCATGCAACTGCCGGCCCACGAAAAAGATTGGTGGAAACCGGACTAACGGATTAAAAATGAAGCCATGAAGTTAGGTAATAGTAATATGCTTGTAAAAATGTACATAAACAGAATAATTGCGGAAGGCACAGTCAGTCGGAAAAGAACATTTGAGTTGAAAAGAAAGCTTATGTAAAGAATGCTGTCAAACTGTAAATAGTCGTACCTTTAAACAAATTAATTGTACATAAAAGAGTCTTGAAGTGAAAGCGTGCAAGTGTATTTCTCTTAAAAAGAATATCCACGATTTAGTGGTGCGAACCGTATTGAGAAAAGCGAATTTCGTAACATTATTATTGTTAATTTAGCTAGAAAAAAAAAATGAGAACTCCATCCCACTTGAGATTTTAGACCACTACCTGGGAGTTGCTAGTCTAGATCCTTTACCTGCTCGACCACTCGGGCGAATTGTAACATGAAACGTTCCTTGGCGTTTTACGTATTTATACAAATTCTTTCAGATTAAATTCAGACTGTTGAATTGTGGTTTTTACAATAGCATATATGCAATTCTTAGAAGGTCAATTTAAAATAATAATTACCTAGCTTTATTGTAAACTTTTGTGCTAATCTCATTCTTCCGACGTGACCTGCGAATTATTGTTAATATCTTCGACAATCACCAACTTCATGAGGCAGGCAAAACGAAATTAATGTGTATATGCTTTTACCATTTCTAGAATTGTGTTTCTTTGAAAATAGGGTAGCTTTCATGTAAATTCGTTTCATCACGTGTGGGATTTTCATACGAATATTATAAAGCCCAATAACAATAATAACAAGTAAGAAGATTAAATTCGGTCAGGAACGAATCTTTCGTATCAAGCACCGTTTACCCAAAAAATGTAAAAAAACAAAATTCTTACGCCCTATAATATGAAGTGGGTGCAGTTGATTTGTTCTGTTTTCAAAACAAAAATTTTTTTCATAGAGGCATGTGGGCGTTGTGGGCGTGTCCTTTGACCAGCTAGGCTAAATTCTTTTTCAAATTTGTAGGAGATATCTTCATTTTCGCTAAGGGGAGAATGGTTACCACAAATAATACAAAGTTACGCAAACAGACAGATGGACAGACGAACAGGCGGACATGTTTAGGTGCATTCAAGATTTGAAGCTGGCCAAGAATTTGTATACTTTATGGGATTTTTAAAGCTTGTTTCTGCGCGTTGTAAAGGTATTGAAAAAACAATTACTTTTTGATGCATCATAATAGGTGTGGTCAATTTTTGTGCACAAATGTTACAATATCGCCCATGGAATATGCGTTAAAATTTTTCTACATTTAGTTGCTATAGTTTATGAGTAATGAGCATAAACCAATTTTTCATTCTCTTTCAGAAACAGAGGTATTTTCAGTTTACGTTTGACTCTGGCCGTGTGCTTCGACCGAATTAGGCCATTTTCAATACCAACTCACGTGCAAGAACTTCCAATGTTTCTACCAAATTTGAAGTCGAAAGGTCCATCTTTGCGGCCAGGAGGATGTTTGCAACAGACAGTACACAGATAGATGTACAGTCAGACAGACAGATGGGCAGACGGACATGTTTAAAGCGATTTAGGCTTTGATGCTGATCAAGAATATATATACATTGTGCGCTTCCTTCTGGGCGTTGCAAACGTTTTGACAAAATGAATATACCCCTAATCCTTGGGTGATGGGTGCAAAAAAAAAAGAAATACCATACATTTATGTAACGTTACTGTCTATAACCTCCTTGCCCAACTATAGAAAACTATTAACTGGATTTAATTTTATGGAAACTCGAAAATGTCATTTTAGGAGGATTGGAGGCGTATGAGAACGATGTACGTGCCTTTGCTGAGATAGTCAGTTCGTGAGATGAGAGAAGAGCTCTATATTTTTGGCTTACTAATACTCATCAGACTGTTACAACTAAACGAACAACACGTGTTTGCCCTTTATGAACACCCGGATGAACGTAGTCTAACTTACCAAACGGGCATCCCTTGTGCCCCTGAGCCTTCCTATATCTGCTCTGGGTATGACCTTCTTCGGCCCACGATGTCTATGGACCCCGAAGTTGTGTCCGAAGACTCCTTTAGTTAATTTCCTCCCATACAAAAATAAAAAATTTTTATTTTTTTAGTTTTTTTTCTTTTACATTTTATAAAAAATTTATTATATTAAAATGTATAAGAGTTATAGATTAATTTATTTAATTGTAAACATGTATGTATATACGGGTGTAACTATATATGCAAGTAAACATGTATATGAATATAAACATTCATATATGAATATAGAATTAAGAATAAATTGTTATACGTAAATCGTTTAATATAAATACAATTAATGTACAAATGTGTGGCCACACTTTGTTTTTGTTGTACTGGGTTAGTTTCTAATTAGATATCATAATGAGCATCGAACCATGATCCACGTAATAGAAACTAAAGGTCAAAATCAATTGGCACAAATTTAGCAGCAAAATTCATCGAAAAAAAGCGTCCTTCAAACAGAAGTAGAATTTTAAATAAATCCAAAGCATGCAAAATTAATGAGGATATGAGACCACCCAAAATATCTGCCACTAAGTGTTCATTTGATAAGAGATTTAACTCCGGTTGTTACTAGTAACTTTCGTTGAATTCATTGACTTTATAGCAGACAATTTGATGATTTTTTTTCCTATGAAAGCGTTATAAAGTACTGTCGGGCTTATCTGTGTACGTATTATATGTAAGAAGGACATTTATTTTGTTTGTCGAAAAATTTACGCCACTTAACATGTATAGTTCATTTATTAGTAGTTGTTATTCCGCAGGTGCCGATCTATTCCTCTGTTACGTCGAGATTTTATCACATAAATATATTTTATATATATATGTATGTATATATACGGGGTATTCCCGTAACGCGTTGCGTATAAATGATTCATCAAAAAAGTGATGAAAAAACTGATGTTATAAACGATACATGTACGTTTTATTAAAATCAAAAAATCCCCGCGTTATATGGGGGAGTGCCCGTGTTATACGAGTGATTGAAATCGCGTAATATGAAAACGCGTTATAGGGGTACTGCGTTAAGGGGATTACTGTATATATACATATATAAATTAAGGACCATCTTACCAAAAATACAAATTCACGAACCACCCTAATAAATAAAATAAACAAACATAAAGTTTCATAAACAATGAGCGTCATACGAACTCACTATAAACACTTCCCAGCAATCTCCTATTGCACCCTACTATAAACATTTCTCACCATTCTCCAATTGCACCCTACTATAAACATAAGTGCTGACTGTCGATAAATTGGATAACCCAGAGGTTTCCTATAAGCTAATCGGTTAAGCAAAAGTTAGTTCATTACTCGACATCAATAAGTGTAACAACTTAAGTTCCTAAAAATAAAATATTGTTAAATAATATGAAATAAATATGATTCAATAAAATAAAATCATAAAGAACCCAAACCACATTTAAAAACTTATTTAACTTATATATATATATAAATATGAAATATTGTCTTTATACATATTTTACTTTATATATTGTTTATCTTCATTGTTCAGTGCTTTATTTTCTTTATCGTAATAAGCAATGGTTTTATTGAATATTTGAAAACGTTCTTAAATTTTTCCTTTTAAAACTCTTCTTTACTTAAACTGAATTTTTACATATTAATTCATTAATAACTTTTTCTTTTTACACTTTATAAATTTTTACTATTTTTTTCTTTTAATTTTACTAATACATCTGTTTTCCTTTTCACATAACTACGTAACTTCCAAATATAAGATTTTTCCTGTTTCCTCTTGATTTACTGTAAATTTCCAACCATTTTTACATAGCAACTTTCTCACATTTTTTTATCTTTTCTATTCAGAATAATAATACTCCTTTACTTATTAATCGCTCTCCTCCATCTCGCCTACCGAAAAAGCGACCCAAACAGAAACGTCAAAGCTCTTTCAAAACAATCTGCTTTTTTCTTCGCAAAACGAAATTGTTAATTTAAAAACCATACATAACTTATATTTTTGTATTTATATATTTATTAATTAGTAATAAGAATCAAATTACTTTATTAATGTGCCATAAATTTATACGTTTATATTTTATTTTATTTATTTTTTATATTTTTTTGTATATATTTTTTATATTTATTTATATTTATGATTTATATATTCTGTAACATATTATGCCATTTCTAAGTGTCCAAACCACCTTTTGTATATATAACATAAAGTTTGCTTATGCAAGCCTGTTCTGGGAGGGTTTAGGAATGTAAATTAAATATCCCATTTTATCCCAACGATTTTGTTTCCCCGATAATAAAACTTGTCTGTATTTTCCTTGATAAATTTTGATATAAGCACTTTTACAATTTTTATTAATATTTTACAACTTAGAAGAAATTTTGATTACTTTATATATTCGAGAAGGATTTCATACTCTCTCTCGCTCAGTATTGTAGATAGGGGAAGGCTGAATTCAAGGAATGAGTCATCTGATGTAAACATACCAATGAGAGTTATTTCAGGCTACGTGGTAGAATTTAGTGTGCAACTAAAAAAGTTATTGTGAACATACGGTAGTTTTTTACATGACGTAGAAGTGTTTTCAATATCAACTGCTAACATGAGGTATGTATATTCAAAGAAATTGTAACCATAATGCATATATAATGTACGCCTTGAAAATAATGTGAATGACGTTGGTTGCAAGCATGTATATAGCTTTAATAATACAGTAACGAGAGTAATGCATGCAGATTCATAACTAATAAGCATATGTGCGTTTGTTATTAAATGATGTAGACACTACGAACTATTATACACAAATATACGCTAATTTTGTTGTAATATCAATTATATGTGTACTCAAAAACAAGGTATCGCCAACTTTACTCATCGAAACGCTACATATAAGGTAAGTTTACGTAGATGGTTATTTTTTCCTCCGTTGTTTCTTTCGTCATTTGACGTTTTATTTTAAAAAATTGTTATAAATCTACTATTGATCATATATTTTCCATCTACTAGACACTACTTCTACTACCTTTTATAAATAACCTGACCCAGTGGAAAGAACAATTTTTGGACTTTTTAAATGGTGACAAAGCATAGCTTTTTATTAGCTACACCTTTATACAATTAGTCGGAGGAACGCAAAGTGATTTGCACAATTTCGACGCATCTTTTCAATAAATCAAGAGGTCAAAGCTGGTCTTGTTACGCCATTGGATACGAAAATAAATACGAATCTACCGATTCGTAAGGTACATCAGGTACATTTCGCAATAGAATACAACCAAACTTTATTCAGTTGCTCCATCAAACCGATTCAACCAATCTTATTCGTGTTAGTGGCAGACTCTCGTTCATTAATGTGCTGGTTATGCATTACCATTAAAGGACTGCCTGCATAGTCGCAGTAATCAAATCATGATATTGGGAGTGGCCGTTCAATACATATTGTGCAAAAAAGCCTCACACACGTAAAAAATAGTGAAAGTGGTTGACACTGACATTGATTCACGCAGAAACTACATACGTTTATATATAAACGGTTACGATGTTACATTGCAAAGCTTCATCGAATGTAACATTTATATCAAAATCTAAATTGTCTTTCATGGGAAGACAAGAGTCCAATTATCAACTAAGGCTTCAGGTGAACGACTCAAATTTACCGGACAGCTTGAATGTAGATGTTGGTTTAACTCGGTAGAATAATATTGTTATTGCAATGTCACTGAACGCGACTCCACCGTACTAGGCATCGATTGGGTCGAAAAACTATGGCTTCAGAATATACTACTGAAAAACGGTTGTTTAAACACGAGTGTAAGAGATTTTTCGGCAGGCTTGTTGCAGGATCCACTGCGAAAACCATTGAGTGATGCCGTTCTATAAACATCTGGGGTATACTGAAAACAAAATGCAGAACTTGCTTTTAAAAAAGATACTCAACCAGTCTACCTCCCCAAGCACTCAGTACACTTTGAGCCATCAGAGCTGTAGATGCAGAACCTGATAGTCTTGTTCGTTCCACGTGATTTTTTCATGGGCATGTCATGGGCAGCTTCAATTGTTGCCGTTGCAAAGCAAATGGTAATTATACGCTATACACAGATTTTCAAATTGCTTCAAACTGATATGACACTAGCATGCAGAGAATTGGTCACATAAGCACCTATTGTGGAATATATTAATACAATCGTTTACCGTTCGGAGTTAAAACAGTTCCTTGAATTTTTAAACAAACTATTGATATCATGTTAGTTGGCATTGCGAAAGCTGTAACATATTTACACAATACTTTTGTAATAAATCAGTCAAATAAAGATCATCATATAATTTTGTTATAGATTTTTGAATCTATAACTGACTATAGATTCCATATTAATTTGGAAAAATGGGACTTTTCCTGTAAGAAATGGATTACCTAGGCTCAATTAATAATTGCATTTCGAAAAAGGAAGCTCTCACCGATCACAAATCACTAACCTCGTTACTAACCTCGTATTACCCCGTCCGGTAATTTCTTATCATATTTGTTTAGGTTACGTCAAACTTTTCCCGACCTATATAAAAACGGTAAATGGGAGTGAAATCAAGAGTGCGAAACCGCTTTAGTAAAATAAAACGTTTCTTGCAAAATGAATTTTCTTTAATTCATTTCAATCCCAGTTTGCCATCTAGAATTCCTACAGACGGTGTACAAGTTGGAGTAAGTACACTCACTTCACACCAATGTGTGCATGGAACAGAAAGGCCCACTATTTGCGCGTCGTGCATCTAACATTAGCTAAACAATGCTACAGCCAGATCGAAAAGGAAGGTTTTTAGCAATTGTATTCGCAATAAAAAAATGTCATCGGTATATATTTGAAAGACGTTTTCGGTTACAAACTGACAAATGGCTATATTCGGAAACAGGAACAGTATACCCGTCCCCACAGTAAGTCGATTGGAACCTTGCGTGTTCGTATTACTTCCCAATGATGTTAGCATCCATATAAATCAAGCAAAAATTTCGGTTACGCAGGTGCTTTGTCACGCCTTATATAGGTCAAATCAAACAATGTCGAATACTTATGTAGTAGCTGCTGTGTCTAAGGAAACAAAAGTAAATCGATTTGTTGGTGGTTTTACCATTAATATGCACATAAGAGCAACTGACGTTAGCGAACTTATCTTATTATCTCTGATCATTTTTTAATTGAGTTTATACAATATATAAAACAGAGCTAAACTAATAACACTTCAGCAGAGTTAAAAACATTTTTTAGGCGAAAACATGAACCCTCCAAAATTCAAGGAATTGTAGTGGCAAATGAGTCGCTATTTACACATTCCTCTGTCATAACGTACTGCAAAAACTGAATTGTGGGCATCCAGGTACAGTATGGATGAAACAGCTAGCACGTAATTATGCATATTGGCGCGAAGATATTACAAACATAATAAAACATTGTCGAAATTATTCCAATGGAGCTAGGTTAATTCCGAAGGCTGAACCGACATCACTTCCCGATCTCGGAGGATGTTGGAGACACATCGTTATAGGCTATACGGCGCCATATGAAAAACCCCGTTTTTAATAGCCGTGGATTCGTTTGCTAAATGGCTAGAACCAATATTAGTGGCGTCTACAAACGTTTCAGTCATAGTTTCGACCTCCGCTGTATGTTTTCCAGATGGACGCAGATACAGAATGCAATTTTCTCCGTCAATGTTTAAACGATCCTCTGAAGAATTTGGTGTTCAATATGTCACCTTACCAAACGCTAAAAGTTTCCAAATTAACGGCTTAGCATATCTACGTGTTTTAAAACAATCTGGCCTTGAATACCCGGAACAATAATGGCCAGCCTTGGCAATATTATGCACAACGTCGTGGCCGAGTGAAAAGAAATGGTGCATCACATCAATCAGTTATGCAAACGGTAGCCTTAAATTTAATTATAATTCCTGAGAGGAGGCCAAGAAATCAAGTCGACAAACGTTTCCCAATTGTACAAGCTGAAAGAAACCCCTACCAAGCCGAAGTAGCTGAAGCTAGTACGTGGGGACAATAGTTGTCTTAACTCGTGGAGTTATATTGCAACCGTGTGCCTAACCCAAAAGAAATCGGAAGTGTTATACGGGTATCGTTTCTAGGGCGAAGAGTGAACATTTTCCCATTCCGTGTGTCTACAGGCACCGTAAGTCTTCAGGATAGGTATTCAGGCAAAACGCTAAGAGAGATATCTGTTGTTGTTTATTCAGCTGCTTTTGTTGTTGTTGCTGCCATTGTTAACTTATTTATATGCTTTCTTTTTGCCTATATCCCCGTGCTTATCTTTCTTTGAATTTGTAGTGTTATTGGAAAAGTTTTTAATATATCTTGTTCATCGTTAAAAGATTTCCACGGCTTCAGATAACCAACACAAGTCGCGGTATTAAGTGGACCTCCAAACTCTGTGACTCTCTTTCTAACAAAATAACGACCGTAAACTATTGCTTTGACTACTCGATATGGCCTTCTTCTTTTTTTAATTTTCTTTTATGGATTATACATTCAACGCAATTGTTTATGTATTAATTTTCATTGTGGTACGTAGCTGCTATACGGCTCTGTTTTTCAAAATTTTTTTAATGGCTTTTACACAATTTTTGGCTTCTTGTTGTAGAGGATATTATTAACATGTTAACGGAGTAAGGCCTTAGATAATTAACGTGTTGTAACTTACTGCCTGACCGATGTTCAACAGTTTACGAAAATGGATGTGTATTATAAATTTTTCAATTCTTGTGAAACGTCCTTTTTCGCTGTTTTGTGTTTGAATGCATTGCAGTCTGTAACTAATTTAAAGCAAAGTTAAATTTTTATTGCACAATAGGCTACTTTAACTTCAAATAAATAACTGAGAAGTTTCTCTTCTTAGGTAGTTGTTTTCTTGATTCCGAAAAAGACAGGATGCAGATCTTCTTCATTGTAACAATATTGCACCAAAACCATCTTTCGTTGCATCCGTATGCAGTTCCTTCATGCATGTAAAATTGGTTCACTTACTAAGGCCACTCTAAGCCTGCTGATTTCTCCAATTCTTCTTTTGCTTAGAACCATTTGGTTATTTTTTTTAAATCAAATTCGTGAATGGTTTTGCTAATTGTTCATATCCTTGAACGAATCTTTAGACGTAGACTGTAAGGCCTAAGGATGATTTCATATTTTAGACATTTTTAGGCACTAGAAACTTCACATTTGCTCGAACCTTATCTTTATTTCTCATTATTTGTCCGCATTCAATCACATGGATTACAAATCTTTTTTGGTTCACATGGCGCAAGATTTTTCGCACTTTATATTTAGGTTATGGCTGACCCCTGTATTCACTGTCAGTTTAAGTTTTTCTAAGCAACGTTCTGCTATTTCAGCATACATGACAATACCATGGATATTCCATTATATTATATATCAGCCGAGTGGCTTTATCCGAAACAACGGCCTGCAGGAAAAGCTTCTTGGATTGCGTTTGAGTGATTGCGCGATCATGAGACAATATTTTAACGAGTTTGTGGAAGTGAAAGATAACTTGAAACGACTGAGGATTCCAATTAGTAATGAATGTTTAGTTATTCTACTAAAAAATTCGCCATTAATATATGAAAATTTTGTAATAGCAATTGAATGAATGTCAATATAGTTTGTGGGCACACACCCAAAAAATGGAATGTGAAAATGTGACTTAACAAGTATTTGCAACCCGTACGCCAATAAAAAATAAATTTAACAGTCACTCTAAAACCATTGATATTGATACCATTGATAACGAAACCAATGATAAATACATTAATGACACATTAAAAAAGTAATTAAAAAAATTATAACTGCGGTAAACCACACCATATTGCTAAAAAGAAAAAACCAAAACGCCATATAAAAAAGCAACGAAACATTTAAACAAAAACAACAACAATAAAGCACTTTTGTAATATGTGGTGCATGTGCGAGAGATTGATTTAATAGAGACACGTGGTGCGTAGACTGCGATGCTACGACCCATATGTGCTATAAAATAAATGTGCTTAGTAGGTTTTTTCCCTGTAAAAACAAAGTTTTACTGGCGTGTGATCAATCTGTTGAAGCAAAAGGGAAGAGAGACTTGCCGTTCAACACTGAGGATGGCCATATAATATTAAAAACCGTATCGTATGCTCCATAAATCAATGTCGACTTTAGTTCGGCAGCACATGCAACATAGAAGAATATCAAAGTTCAATTCAAAGAAAATATTGCAGTTATCAATAGTAGAACGAGTGAACCTACCAGAAAAAATAAATTCTAATGTGTCCATATTTTCAAAGCCTATTTCCAAATATTTTTGTTTGTTATCTCAAAATGCGATACGAGTCATTGAGCGATCTAGCAAATAAACTGATAGTTTCATAGTCTAGGTATCAAATGTGAAACGTGCATGGCAAGCAAAATAAGTTCACAGCCATTTGTTTCATTAAACGAAATGAATTTAAATAATGGGCTTGAATTAACACGAAAAATCATTGAAAAACGAGATATTGAGTTTGTCGAAAATATCTGTGAAGACGAAAGAAGAAATAGCTTGAACGATGTAGGCATTATTCCACAATATGATAAAAATTTTCAAGACGTATTAAGCAAAGAAATTCGTGGGACAAATGAAGTATCATATGATCAAATCGACGATACAAATGATGAAAATAATCAGGAATCTCGTTTTAATAAATGCAGTTCTGAGACCGATAATAATTTAGCAACAAATGTTTGCTACGGACGGAAGACCACTTAAGTTAGATGTGGCAAAACATTAAGACCAATGAACGTTCACCACAAAGCCAATTTTATTAACGATAAAAAAGTTCAGATAGCACAAACAAGAACTATTATATTTAAATCTGAAAATTCAGTTTTTTTGAGAAATGCCATTGAACAGCAATTTAAAGGTTTGGAAAAGAATAGTTTCTGAACGATTAAGAATTTACCCCATATTACAGTAATTATCGGTTCCAAATGGGTAATTTAAAGATCGCCTTGCAAAAGAGTGGGGCCAACAATATGTCATTAACTTTAAAACATTCTTTCCTATTGTAAGATTTTCGAGCGTTCAAATGATGTTGGTGCTAACACCAGAAAAAAAAAGGAAATATAGATATGAAACCGTCTGATGGTATTTTCAATGAAGAAAAAACGCTTTAATACCTTGTACTAATGAACCATGTATTTATAAATAAAATGAAAACATACTGCTAGCACTTTATATCGACGATATTTTGACTGCATGTTCCAAAAGTGTAACTTTTTGTCTGTCAAACCCTCTTCTTCTGTCTGAATATCGACCGTGTCACTTGCGAATTCGGGTATCAAAAACCAAATTAAAACTATATTTATCACAACAAATTTAGTATCTAATATAAGAGATTTACTAATGTTAGAATAAGAAATTTTTATTAGAATGCACTAAACTTTATGTAATAAAACAAAAGAATTTATGAAAATAAAAATATAAACATCAAATAAAAATTTTGTTTTCTGTTTAGAGGAAGGTAGCTTGGTGGTCGTCGGACTCAGCTTCGGAGTGTGCCATTAGAAATTCTGGGACTTGGTCCTTTTGTTCTTATAAGGGTGCAGCACATGTACTTCTTTTAGTTGTGACCGACTGCGGGGTGTCCGCGGGATAAAAGCTTGAAACCTCTTATATCTCCCGCACTAGCTGGCTCAGCAACGGCACGTGCGTCCGTCTCATACAGCCTCCAATCCTCTCAAAGAGTCATTTAAGCGTGGTTCTAAAAGCATTAGAGTCCGTAGTGCTATATACAGACAGACAGTGAGCATTTACTGACAATGTGTTACAAAGGGAAGATCTAGATTAAATTAGAAATCAAATCTCTAAATATTAAGTGATTGCGTTCATTTTGGCCGAATTCTGCATACAAAAACCGGAAATACGTGTACATAATAATTAAATTCGATCATTTTGACCTTTTCCCATATAAAATAAGAGTTCTCCATTTAATCTTATTGATTTATTCAGCATATGCCGATGCTAATGATTGAGCGCTCAAAACTACCTTTTTGTTGTTTGATTTGAAGAAATTTGTTGTCAAAACCCACCAAGCACTTCTCGAAGCTTATGTTGATTCTGCTTCATCATATCGGTTTGGTTTCAACGCTCGGTTTGTCGGTTTTGATTTCAACGCTTTAAAAGTTGTGATTTTGATATCAATGACAAAGAAGGAGGACAAAAAGCTCGAAAACAATTAATTGCAAGAATTCTTGGACGAAAACGTCAATTGACGAGTCCACTATTCCTAGACGTTTATGTGCGATGGGAAAGGTTCAATGACTACCTGGCAAACTGACTGAAAATGCCATTTTGGCGACTTGTTGAAAGAATTTCCCAGGGATACGCCGTTGCAGCTCGAATGGGAACTTCTGTGGCACCCAGCGTACTCATCAGACATGGCGCGTTCTGATTACCACATGCTTAGAACATTGCAGCAAGGCTTGGCTAACACATAGTTCCACAAATTTAAGAAAGTGGGTGGATAATTGGACGGCTGTCAAACCAATATCCTTCTTTCGACATAGTATAGCCATGTTGCCAGAAAGATGAGAAAACATTGTAGAAAATGATGGAAAATATCCAAAATTAACGCAACCACCTCATAACTTAAGATTGTCGATCATCGCGCAGTAAAGAATTTCTTGATCATAGACTATAAAATTGGTAGGACAGAATTTTTTCACAAACGGCTAACTTGTTAAAATCACATGATATGAAACACTGTAAATCAGCGGCAACACCTCTCAACCAGGGATTTTAAATATCATTCAATTAAGCTAATTGCACACATTTTTCAACGAATAGGAAAGCGTATTCAGGATTTTCGTTTCCTATTGCGAGTTGTTCCGTAAGCTGGGAAAGCAAACAACAATCTGCTATACCTTTGAGCAATACTTAGGCTGAATTCGTTTCATTATCTGAAGTATCAAGGGAAGCGGTTTATCTATAAAGAGTACTCGAAGAAGTATACAGCTAAGACGACAATAATCCCGTTACTATAAATTTGGATATTTTAGGCGCCCAAAATGCCGAAAATGCAGTCCTGCATAGACGGAAGAAACGTATTGACAAAAAGTATTTAAAATATACATGGCAGAGAAGTCCTAAAACCCACATACATCGTATTGAAATATGTTTGGACAAATTCTGACGTTGCATATTTAACAACTAAAAACTTATGTAAAGTTAAACACGATTCATTTACGAAAGGTCTAGCACTCCAACCAACTTAAGCGTCATTTAATTGTGATTGAAAAAAAGCACCTACTATGGTAAGCATTTTGAGGACGCGCGTTAAAAATGTAATCTCGTGCATGAATACTTTGTTTTTGAAACGTCTCAAACGTGTTATTATGTACCTTTCACTTTCTGTACACATATGTTTCTTATCTAACATTATTTTTCTTTTCACAAAAAAGGCTTTAAACCAACATTTATATTGTTATATTATATATTTTCCGATTTTGTCCAAGCGTCTTTTTTGTACTATCGGAATCTTTTACGTAATTGAATTGTGAGGTTGTGAAAGTTTTCTCAATAAGTTCCTCCCATGTTGAAGTATCTTCCCCCAATATTGCCGACACGTCCGGCTACAAGATGCACTATATGTTAAATTACAAATTTCAAAACAAAAAACAAATTTCATATAATTCTTAATCGCGTACGGTTAGTTCATGTTTTTTATTTATGAAACAATTTAATTTAATCAGCGCTTTTCACGATTTAATGAATACAACACATGTTAATGAAAAATAATTTTCTAAAAAAATCTTAAATGCGAAATTCGTCCCGAACGTTGATTTAGAGTCTTTAGAGAAAAAATTGTTAGATAAGAAAAGTGTATATGCAGAGAGTAAAAGGTACACACGTAACGTTAATAACACATTGTTGTGAAACGTTTCAAAAAAGAAGTATTCGTGCAACAGGTTGCACTTTCAACAATAGGGTTAAGCAAATTTGTAATATTCTAAAATAAACTACATTAAAGATAAACTACATTAAAAAACATCTAGAGTAACATTAGAGTAAACTAAATTAGAAATGAAAGTTTATGCCTTGTCTCTGACGTGTCGATGATTGTTCATTATGCACCCTGCGCTTGGTTCTTTCCTGATTTTGTATTATTTTTACGTGTTTTTTTACGCTTTTCGGCTTCCTTTAAATATATTACCATTTGTTTATGCTCTCCGGTTTCTAGTAAAAGTGTTGTTGCTATTCGTTGTATAATATTACTATTGAAATGTCTCAAATTATTATTTGTGTTTTAGGTCGATTACTGTTACTTTTATGTTGATTTTTGTATCTATTTTGTTGTTGGTTATGACGTCTTCTATTGTAATTTAGATTTTAGTTTGCGTACTGTTTGGGTTTTATTTAAAATATTAATTTAATGAAAAAAAAGAAAAAGAGGAACATGTTTAAAATCTGATTGATATGTACAGAAGTAAAAAATTAAATTGACAGCAATTTCGTAGATACATGTATTCATATATTTTTGTAGTAGATTTATATATACATATGCTGCAAGATATTTCTAATACATTCTAACACAGCCTCTGAATCGGTGTGTTCTAGATTAGCAAGAAAATTTTTAAATTAACTTCCACTAATTAGCTTGGTAAACATGTCGGCCAATCGGTCCGGCCTATACCGGTTGGTATATGTTTAAGTTGATTATTTCCAGAAGATATATTATCTCTGAAGAATTGATGTCGAATATCAACATGTTCACTTCGCTTGCTTTTCAGACTACACAGATTATCTCCTCTGATATCCTCATATATCGTAATTGGTTCTCCATTCAACTGTTCTCACAAATCTTTTAATCACACTCGTTCTGCCCTGACCAAACTCAAAGCCATGTATTCTGCTTCGGTGGAGGACAATTCGACAGTCTGTTGTTTTTTTTTTACCGCACAGACACTTTGAAGACATAGTATAATTTTGTTCCAACCTTCCCCTGTATTCCACTGAATAACATTTACCTGGTCTTAATTGCAGCACGATATAAATGAAATTTCCATGTATTTCTCTAAATGGACACTCATTTTTATTTCTTTCAATTTAATTATTTCTGATTGAATACCATGTTGCAGTGTTGTCTTCAACGGATTGAACTCTGACATTCCAAATTTATTGGGCAATGTCTTCATACTTGCTTTCTGTGGTATGAATAAGCAATCATCACTTACTTTCAATTTTCAAATCCCGAGGAAGACCTTCAGTTCTCCATAATCCGACAATTCAAATTTTTCGTTGATATTTTGGTTCAATTTTTGAATTGTAGATGTATGTAAATTAATATTTATGAACATTCTATTAAAATTGATATTGGAACATCTTCGCGCTAATTTTAAACCAATAGAGCGATTTCATTATTTTACAGTACATTTCAGGTTTAGTTTCCCCTCCTACCAGAATTTTCATATACACACCTGTTTCCATGTAGAAACGCGGTTTTCACATCAAGTTGATGAAAAATGTATTTTTGATATAAGCCAATCGCTAAGACCAGTCTTAACGTGAATAGTTTTGCAATAGGTGAGTAAATATCAAAATAGCTAATGAAAGGTTTTACTGGAAGTCTTTTTCCTCACGAAAAATGACAAGTTTGATTTACTTACTTTTTTTAATTGTATTTATAAGTGGCTAGACGTTATTTTCCTTCATAGCATTCAGCTTCTTCTCAACGGCTTTCAGCTCCTACGAGAAATCCTCCTTAGCATGCATGGCTTGAAACATTGTAGGTACACGCTTATTGAATAGGGTAATGTAATCATACAATTTTCTAGAAAGGTTTCGAATCCCTTGGCTTCGTCTTATTGTTCGCTACTTCAGAACTTTCAAGACTCTGTTCAACCTTACAGAAACTTCACCGCTATTCACTTTGTGAATGTCTTGCTGATCATGAGTCTTAGCATTAAGATCATCTACAACATCAGCATTCTGATTAATAATGTTTACAATATCATAATCAGTATCTTAATTAGTAATTGTTACTTTCTCATCTTTCCTTCGCGTCTTACAACGCTTACGGGAACTTTTTTACCGGGACTCTGTGGGGAAGCATAAAAAAAACAAAGTTCATCAATTTTTGCATCTCTGGCAATCATAAATTCCCATTCATCGCAATCCCACCAACTATTATCAATTTCTTACTTCGTGCATCAAATTTTTTCCTGGCAAAAATTTTACAACCAAAAGCTCGAAGTTTGCTTGACTTTCCTTTTTCCCAAATTTCAGAAGGGTTTTTATCATTTTCAATAGAAGTACATGGTCAGTGATTTATAATAGAGGTAGCAGCTAATACACCTTCCGCCATATATACTTGGGTAGCTTGGATTCAATTACCATTGCCCTTAGCTTTTCTGTAATTTTTCACTCCAATCTTTCTGCAACAACATTCTCCTGTGGAGGGTATGCAACATTATGTTCAATTTATACGTCTTTTTTTTAATATTGTAACGGTTCTTTTGATTTCTATTGACGATCTTAAACTTTAGTCATTTTTCAAAATCGCACAACAGGTGCTAGTAATTAAGGATTAATATTTTCTAAAAGTCTTGAATCCTTCAGACTTTTATTGGATAGCTTCAAAATATGACGATAATCATCAAAGAAACTTGTAGCGTGGTGTTTTAATAAAAAAATATTGTGCGAGCTCGTTCAGACGTCGCCGGGGCTTACGTCACCAGAAATTTGTTTAAAAAAGAGCATCGGCACCTTCCCTGGTACTCTTTTCGCCGCTGTACTATAGCACAATGGAAACACTCTCCTTGGTTGATGTAGTAAGCCGAATTTATTCGCGTAATATAGCAACGACTACTCTTGCTTCCAATATGTATCTGCGCCGTAAGCGGTAACCACTCTCCTATTTACTCTCCTATTCTTTTCCTATCAGTCCCTCACAGCGCGGCTGACAGTGACTGAAGGGGAAGAATCACACACGGGCATTACCGTCGAAGCAGAATTTCCTACCTAAATGAGGCTGCAATCACCGTCAAAATAGCACAGAGATTTTTTTCTGCTCCGACGGCGATGCCGGCTGTTCTATTTTTGTTTTTATTGCCTTCAAGCCTTAATAAAAATAAAACACTTGCGTTAGAAGTAAAGCTGAGCGATCTCAACCAAAGGCTGATTAGTGCTTTGGTGTCGAAAGGCTAAAGCTCGACTCCCATCCATGGATGGCCTGCTGTGCTATTTATATTACGTACATAATTTTATAGTATTTAGGGGACACATGATCTCGTCTAATTGTACCCATAATGGATAAAACATATCATTTAGCTTAGATGCCTAATCATGCTTATCTGTGCTTGCTCTAAACCAATAATTGAATATTAATGATTACTCTATTAATCAAACACTTTTACAATTTGATTTGCACCTCATCCATTAACTATTGCTATTCCTCTTGTTCATTTGACAACCAGCTCCATTAATAATACTTTTTAATCCTTTATAAAAATAAAGGCGGTCTGTATGTTGCAACCAAGTGTTTGTTGTTTCAATCACAATTGATCTACATGGTTTAAGCATGTAGTCATGTTTCATATGCATATGTGTGCATGCAACATCATGCATATTTGTAATGGATGGACGGGTATACCGATAATATATGTTATATATGTAGATTGTAGTGTGATCGCATATTGTCGTTATGCAACCACTTTGAAGTCTGACAGAATTATGCAAATTCAGCATAATCCTTCTTGCAAAGAGAAAAACGAAAATTATGTCACACTTCAACTGGCTGAATATTGCGTTACGAAGTGCGATACGATGCTAGGCGCCACAATTAAAACAATTATTATTTTGCTTACGCTGGTATTAAGTTGCCTGTAAAATTTAGTATAAATAGCTCTACAAAAATTAATAAAGTCAATTGTCAAAAAGCAATTCAACTTAGCGTTTCATTCGCTAGAATAAAAAGGCGTTCCATCCGCCTAAATAAATTAGCTAGGGACTACTTGTAGCCGAACACTGTGCTGACACTAAAAGAAGTAAACAGGCGTGGCGGACTGAAGCCGAGCAGTAAGGGAACAAATTCATAAACATCCAAACGAAAATAATTTAGAAAACAAGAACAAAGGCATAAACATAACAAATTCATTACAAGATAAACTAAATATGGGTATATGCAAATATGTATTTACAAGCATTAGCGAATTGATTATATGTAACTATATATATGTATATATATTGATAATTTATACTCCTTTGGTTTAAATTGAGTTAAATCATCTAATTATGTAAAGATATTTACGCAATAATAATATAATAAAATGAAATTAAATCATATAATGTAACTATTTAAATCACCTAATTCGGATAACCATTATGAAGCGACATTTATATGTAATAAAAATATCATAACAATGGCAATAAATCGTAAAATGTAGCTATTGAAATCATATAATTCAGGTGATCAAACGAAATTAGTGGGTTAATGTCTACATCAGTTAATTGGTTTGACTTTACCGGCTTTTGTGTCTTAAATAATCTTGCATGCCCTTGTCATAGCGTAGCAACGCACTGGATTCATGCTGATCTGCATTTGCAACATTATAATGAAACCTTATACTAATTTCAAACCACTTTCTAGCAGATTATGCGGAAGCAAATACATCGCTTTCTTGAATTAATATACCTCTGTTACCGTAAAACTTAACTTGTATAAATTGTGTTTGGCCACTTTTCCCAATATTAATTTTAATAGGCAAATCAAGTTTTTGAAAATTGTTAAGAACTACTAATTTGCCAATTTGAAGTTAACTTTGCTTTCATAATTTTTTCTTTTCTGTTATGTTTTGTTACGTTATGCCAATCGTCGGCTTTTCAAAACGCCAGTATTTTTTTTTTTAACCGAAAATGCTTGATGAAAAAAAGTAAAATATAAAAATTTTTGTAATAATCGCTAGAGTTCACTAGCGTAAATTTTAAAAAGGCGGAAAGAGATACCAGTGGATATTGAACAACCGAGATCGCAGAAGAAACGACGTCAAAAAAAAAATTATGTGTAAAAAAATAGCTGACATATGAAAGACACCAAAGACATTGCATTCCTAATTTTCCATGAAAATTTAGGCATTAGACAGCTTTTCCCTATTACGTAACGCGCTCGCTCACAGTGAAGCAACGTAATCAGTCGGTTTGTTTGACAACATTTGACATTGTACATTTGGCTCATGCAGACGTTTAAGTTAGTTATAAGTTGTCTCTTTCCCGCTTGCATACATACACACACATGATGTAGTACTTCTTTTTAACATGCATACATATGTATCGTTCGTTTTTCGACCATCACAGATTTCAATCGTTTTAACATTAAATATGACCCTTCATTATACTTGCAAAATAAAATCAATTGGAAATTCACAAAATCTTAATATTCGTTTTTGTTTTGGTTTTCGGTTTTGCAAGTGCAGTGTTGAATGCGTTTCGTTATGAGTAGCAAAAAGTATTACTACAAAAAACCTGGCACCATACAAAAACAGTGTTGCTGATTCGAAATGTCAAAAAACTATATGAACTGCAGTTCAAATTCTAGCTCCATCCACCATATACTCCTCTGATTGTAAATCTCAGAAAGGTTTTCCCGGGCATAATTTTTGCACCTAATGATGATGATATGAAATGAACGCATTAATTTCTTGAGACGGAAAAAATGAAGTTATCAGATTACCATAAACTGTTTAACAAATTCGGTGATATTCGGTGCTTATTTGGGATAAATAGATATATGCAAATTTAATATGGAGATTATCAATATCAAGTTATATAAACATCAGTCAGAAATTATATTTTAACATCCACCATAATTCGCCTGATCTCAATTTTATTTGGGTTAACTTTTTGCTTATATTCTAAATCCATGTGAGCTGACAATATAAGTGGATTCTCGAGTATTTGACATGAATTTCCTGGAATGTGCAACACTATGGATAATAACTGGAGCGCACGTCCTTTTTCTAAGAGTAAAAATAACGTATCCGCGTAAGGTAGTTTACTTCTTTATTCATTTACTTATACATGAAACTCAATTAAAATAAATTAACAATCAAATTCACTTGACTCTTAGAAGAAAATCTTTTCTTAATTATTATTAGAAACTAGTATATAGTACAATAGGGAGACGTAAAGAAAAGAAAAATATTACACAAACAATTAGGTAATAATTCATGCATAAAAAAAAACATGTACACAACTAGCACAGAAGCACACTAACAATCCATACAGACCCAAGTTGCAAGTGAACCCCCAAACTATTGCATACATGCAAAAACTTGGCAACCCATAACAGTAAGCAAAACCACTTAATTTTCGAAACATAATGAAATGTTAAGATTTCCAGTTAGGTTAAATAGGACACAAGGAAATCGCGCGTATTAAGCAAACTTATTTTGATAGATTTTAAAGAATCCGATATTGAGATGAAGTCATTTAGGTTTCTGCATAGAACTCTGAACGGGTTAAGCAGCTCGTAATTATAATTACATTGACTAAGCCTTATAAAGATAAAGCGCCTAGAAAAGCGTTTAGGGACAAATAGCTTATCTCATCAAGTAATCGACGGTACCGTTAATAAACTTAATGAAGAAGGAAACTCCAAGAATAAATCTACGTTTCTCAAGTGATCATAACAGAAGCCACCTATTTTTATAAAGAGGAAGAGAAACAAGCGAGTCTCAACCCACATTCCTAAAAGCAAACAGCAAGAAACGCTTTTGAATTGATTCACTTGGAACTACATAACGAGACCACACAACAGAGATGTGTTTAAGTATTGGTCCAGCTGAGCAAATGTATACTCTTTTTGCATTGCAAGCATACTTATGCTCTTTGGACCACCTCTTAGTGAAACCAAGCGCGGGCCTTAGCCTTACGTGAAGAAAGCTCAATATGCAAATTAGATCGGAATTTTTGTTCAAATAGAACCCTTAAAACGATAAATGAATGAACATACACCACACAGTTCGACAGAGTATGATTTACATGATGGAGTTTCATCAGCTCCAGGCGCACAACTATACTTTAGAGAGATGTGGATTCTGAGGAAAACTGAAAGGTAGACGGCGATTTAAAACTATCTCTGGGAAATTGAGGAAGCAAAGATGTAGCAGTTTGCCATTGTATTGAAGTAAATTACGATGAAACAATTCGATGAAAAACACAAAAGGTCTACCAGAAGAAGAAGTTGAAGTGGGTACCATACCGCAAGAATTATTAATACAACCCAAAGTGATTTGTGACAAATTGAAGTCCCGCAACGCTACGACTACATCAGCAAGTTTAGATTTTTCGGCCTCGTCACAAATGAGGTCAGCATGCCGGAAAGCAGACGTCATTCCTATTAGGAATGACAGGATTAACAGATAAACAGTTTTGAGTTGGCGGGAATATAGAAAGATTGACCACACGTGCAAGCGCAACGTGTGGGACTTGTCCGGCATGATTACCAGCAGACGTACCCGAAGAGCCAGGGGGAGTTGCGTATTTGTTATTTTTATTAATATTCTTTGGACATGTAGGCAGAGTAGACTGAATTGCTACTTCAGCATAGCCAAAACGAGGAGCGCTTCGCGGTTCATTTGTAACCGATGCGTAGCGTGTCTCCTGTGTACAACAGGTAGCGAAGTATTAAAATTCTGTTCTGTGGGACGCTTGCTGAGCTATTTCTGGTGATAGATAGACAGTCATTAATTCGTACGGCAAAAGACCCGCCAGTAAGGTAATTTTCTGATTAAGCGTGTAAATTGGTAATTTATGGTAAATTTTATAAAAGCGTTCTTCGTGCCATGCATTGATCAATGCTTGAGATATATCAATAAACCGTGCTTTTTTCTTTTTTCTCCAAACGCTTTTCGTATCAGTAATTATTTTTAGAGGTCAATTAGTTGTGATAGAGTTATGGAATCGGACAGCAAATGATTGTCAGGTAGGCATATGTTTTTGACAAGATTCGGTGTTCTTACACTATGAGACTATTTCTCAAAATATTATTGCAAATGGGCTCATCACGCGTTCATAGCTTTTCATTGGCCACTGAATCATCATAGTTTGAATTATCTCGATATGGAGGGTGTTTAAGCTAAGTGTAAATTCCAGATAGTTAGAAGCCCTCGTTCCTTGTGTTCGTATATTTAAGAATTTTAGATGTGACTGTAGTTCTTCTTCTGCTTGGACGCTATGTTTATTGTTCAACTTCCTATTGCGCTGTGGCAAAGATTGTTTCAGCAGCAGTGATCTATATTTTTGTCATTGCTTTCTCAGGATGTAGTTCTTGTTTGGATACCCGTAAGACCGTTATGAGCATCATTAGTAAGTTAGGTACATTCAAGTGCTGGTGTTGCCATTTCAATTGCTTTTCGCAACATGATACTAAAAGTTTTCACTTCAGCGTCAATTTGTCGTGCGTTTCTCAAAGGAATATTGGCTGGGCCATGTGAACTTATGTATTTTCTACATTTGCTATAAACTGTGTTTTTGTGTCCTTGCTTTGCATATTTTGGGGCAGTGACTTTCTGTAAGGATTTCTGTAAGGATTGAAGAGTGTTAAGAAGAAAGATCCATACTCGAAGTACTCGAAATTTACCCTTTTCGAATATTTTTTTCCCAGCGAAATGGCTCAATTCTCAAATTTTATATAAATTTTTGAACCAGTACCTTGTTTCACACCATCGGATTATACCGAGCTTGTTTTTTGTTAATACTGTGTAATGTTTACTTTCTCTGGTGGTGATGAGTCTTTAACTTCAATTGATGTGTTTGGCATTACAATCACGTGTAGATATAGTTTTCGTGTCTATAGATGAAAAATATTTCTGAAGTTTCTCCTTAGTGATTGAAAACCGTAAGCCTTGCATTGGTCAATACTAAGTATTATTTATTCAAGTAAAGCAGTACCACACTAGCTCGTCCATTGAGGTGTCATAGTTTCATAGCGGTGTGTCATTAGTTGGTTAATTTGAAACCGTTTTTATCTGTGAAATAAGTTTTCGAAATAAGCAACACATCCATATTTCTAGCTTTAATAGAGGTCCCCGTTTCTAGTGCTCGCTTAGCCGCTCGCATCCCAGTGACGTGTTTGTACTGATTGCATTCCTTACTCAAGAGGGTTTGCATTAAGAGATTTTCATTTTCGAGCATGTCTTGCATCATGCTTTGAGCATGTCTTTATAGTAAAATGAGTAGGCGATTGTTTTTTGTCAGTCGAGACAGTTCTGTTTTGAGTGAGTAGTGATTAGTCATTAAAATTGGACAAAAAAAAAAAAATTTTGCCGTTTACAATATTTGAATAAAAATCTTTTTAAATTGCGAATAGAAAATTTTTGCTTTAAAAAGCCTTCCAAATTAATTTATGTCAATTAATAATAAAAATAAAAGAAATAACAATTGTAAAATTTGTTAAAAACGTTACGGATACGTTTTAAACTGTTGAGTCAGGGCCCGTGGATACAACAAATTCCTGTTCGACTGCGGTGGATCTGCGCAACAGAACTCAAGAAATGCAAAGACATGGTGATTTTTCCAAAACGAGTCAAAGCCCAAAAGAACCACGAAAAATCCTAACGTCTTCTGTATCTCCTACCGCATTTGAAAATAAAGCCGCTCAATAGGCTGCAACGCATGTTCAAGTCCTTCGAAGTGTTTGGTCACATCACACACAATGATTGGTAGTGTTAACAGTTTTCCTGACGTCAATTTGACACAAAGTGTTTATGGTAGGCATATGTTCAGATATCGCAAACTGAATCACTAAAACAGTATACTCGTCTCCTTCCAGATTAGAAATCTATGCCAACTGCAAACTCAAACTCATACACATGCATTTCATATAACAACGACTGCCAGAAAACCGACTTCATCAATTCAGCAGCTCTTAATTGTTTATTTTTTATATAAAAAAAAAAAAAAAAAAAAAAAATTATTTTTTTCTAAAAACACGAATGTACATTCGGCGAATTTATTAATAGCT
>KK502970.1:0-67805 GCA_000688735.1 Glossina austeni | reverse complement strand
TCGTTTATATATATATATATATATATATATATATATGTATATATATGTACGTATTAGGGGGACCCATAAGTAATCAATTATTTTCGCAAGCTACTATTTCTAATTCGTCCTGCGGCAACCAGACAAGTGAAGGCATACTTTTTTTTGGTGTTATTTTCAACCAGTTTATAGTAATTTATTCCAAACAATATAAATTTTTTTTGTAGCCCTGTAATAAAATGGCGGACTTTGTACCTTCTGAGAGCCATATTCATAATTGTGTACTTTTCCATTTTAATTTCTTATCTGATGCCCAAACGCACCTTGAGTTATATTTTAAGTCACGCCCACTCCACTTCTTCAAGAGGGGGGTTGAACTTTTGCACGAACGATGGCAACAAGTCATCGCAAACGACGGTGATTACATAAACGATTAAAAAATAAAAATGTCATTTCAAAAAAACATTTTGTCTATGAATGCAAAATAATTGGTTACTTATGGGTCCCCCTAATATATATAATGTATATATAATGTAAATATATATGTATACATATATATATATATGTTATACATTTCAGTTATATCCTGCTAGCAAGTTGTGTAAGATAAGCTATTTCCTTTATGAAAGCATCCATTTTATTAAGTGTACATTAAAATCAGGCCACATGTTAGAAGGTTGTCCTAGTCTTATATCAAAAATATGAGTGATTTGTATTTCTTTCTAAATCTTTATTACTTAATAACTAATCTACTCAATAATATTAAGGAATTTTAACGGAAGAACATTAGCCAAAAAAGTGAAGTTTTCTTTTGATCAAATTGCTTGGCAACTCTGATGCAATTGAAGTAAAATTAGTTCGCTGAAATAAAATTTGTGTGAATCGAAGGATTTTGTTGAAACTTTATTAATAAAATTTGATTAAACTTAACTATTCGCGGAAGAATATAAGTTAGTGAATGTACAAAGGAAATAAAATTATCAATTGAGAAGAAAAAAGTAAATAAAGGAATTGTTTAACGCTCAACAATAATAACGATAACAGTAGAAAGGCCAGACCATGGAACAGTAGAGCTCCACATGTTTACCGGTCAAAATTGTTTAATCTAAATAAAGTTCTTTTACAACAGCTGGATAATTTTCTGCATAAGTTCCGTATTCTGCTAAATTTATTGCACTTTAAGCAGAATCGAATTGAAAACAGCGAAGTTAAAATATATGATTTAAAACAACACAACACTTTTTTAATGAAAAATATATGCGTATATATTATACATTATAATAGTTACTTAACGTCATAGAACTTCTGCCCTTAGTAGTTCAACAGATTGTGTTTGGCCGTAATGGCATATATATTGCTCTATGCAAAAGGACACTTCATATCAGCTGTGTTGTTGTTTCAGGAGAGCTATTTTCGTTCGATACTGAAAACTGGATTTGTAGATTCACTTGCACTAGTTGTGATAAAGCATGGGATGGCGATGGCATTTTCTTACAAATTAAAAATGTCTTCACGCAGGCGGAAACTATGCTTAAGTCGAGTTTGAACAACATAGTGATCAGTCTAGAGAAAAAGATATCTGATTTAGCACTGGAGCAACATACTCGTAATCTCCAGGAAATTAGTGAATTGCGAACTTTGTATCCAGTTACCGTTCTTTACAAAAAAAATTTTTGTTAAAAGGTTTAGCTTGATTAATGCCGACGTACCTAAGTCGAAGGTAGTCCAATTGGATGATCCCGTAGCGACAATGCAACTGCACCAATATGTGGAGTTGCTCAACCGTTCTCCTGGCGCAACCGTCTCCTTCTGACATTTCAAGTATTACTGCTGCTCGAAAAGGTTTCTTAATGAAGTTCAGTGGGGTTTAACTTAAGCTATTATGTGTTGGTACTCATTTGTACTATATTGTTAACTAAGCTACTTCTTTTGTTTGCTTAGAATCTTGAATTTTTCGCTAACATCCTGTTTTTTGTTATTATAATGCTATTATCTATGAATACGAACAATAATTTAGGTAATATCATAAACGACAATGACACGTTTCGTTACTTGTTAAATAACACTGGCGACACCTGTAGGATTGGCCATTTAAGTAGTTAAGATTTAAATTATTGACGAGATTAGTAATCTTATTTGTGATAGCGGGTGAATGGTAGTTGGTCTTAGTGAAACCTTGGCTAATAATCATGTGACTTCAAATAATTCCGGGATATTGTTTGCGTCGCAGTGTGTGGCTTTACATATATATCAAGTAGACTTAGAGTTTCTGTTGCGCATGTGGATTCGGTTAACGGAGTGATGGAAAACTTGTTTATTAAGGTAGATTCGTCAAAACGTAAACTACTAATTGGCGTCGTTTATTTGCTGATGTCTACTCCATTGAATGCCCAGTCAGTGACAATTTAATCAAATACTCTAGTGTTCTTGTAATGAATCACTTCAATTTCAATTTATTTAATTCTGCGAAATCTACCTGGATGTTTAACTTATGTGATCTGCTAAATATTTCACTTGCTGACAATTCTCTCCCTACCCTTCCCTTTTTGACTATTTTGTAATAGCTAATAAGGAGCTTTCTGCTTCTGGGCAATTCCAATTGGCAGGTATTTCTCACCATGCCTGCATTTACTTGGTTAATAATATTTCCATACGTAGGGTGGATACATGTTCTGAATTTTATGACTGTAACGGAGTGGATACTTGGATACTGAGATCCACATTGCCGCATGTGACTTTAATGTTATTTAGAACACTTCGAGTGTAGATAATCAGAGAAAGAATTTAGAATGGCAACTTGGAGCTAGTTTGTTTGGTTGCATGCAAAGTAAAATGCGGGGCTGCTGTCAACTGTGAGTCTTGGTTGAATTGCGATGAAATCAAATTTCATCTGTTTCTATGGAATCTAGCTTACAAGGCGTATTTACGTGAAAAGAGTGATTACAATTGATGTACGAAGAAGAAAGTCAAAAATGTTATTAGAAAATGTGCGTTTGGTAACTTTCGGACGCTATCAATCAGCATTTGCTCAACAATCAGCTAAACACTGCTAGAAATCGGTCAGATTTAAATTGTTGTTGTGGGTTGTTCTTCCTTCGTGCGATAAAGGGGTATGAATACCTAGCAGCATTTGATGAATCGAACCCAATGCACCAGGAGTGGAAGCTCTTTCTGTGAAGCTCTTCAAATTAATTTGTCCCTGGATTGATGTTCATATAGTGTATATGATTAATCAAATTTTTACTACGTCTAAGTTTCCCTCGGGGTGGAAATTTGCCCGTATTATTCCTATCAGGAAAAGTGGCAAGTCATCTTGCCTGTTCTCTCGAAATTCTTTAAGCATATTATTAAGTAGCACATTATAACCCTTCTCGACAATAACTCCCTACCGAGTCTCTGCAGGGTTTTAGAAAATCACTACTTCTTTGTTACTGATTATTGCGGATTCATTGTGACAGAAAATAAGTGATAACCATGCGTCATTGTTATTGCCGCTGTATCTAACTTAGGCCTTTAATAGACTGTTGTATGTATTTTTGATACATAAATTTGAGCGGCACTTTGACTTTTCGAAGTCATTTGCTGCTGTGAACGAGACCTACCTCTTGGGTCATTTACAATTTATATGTTTGGATGCTCTCAAGTCTATTAGTAAAGGCTATTAAAGGTACGCAGAGGTTTGCCTCAACGCTTGATCATTGGCCCCTTGGTCTTCACCGCGTATACGAATAATTTGTTTAATATGTTCAATCTAGTTTCTTGTAAAGCCTATGCACTTGCTGATGATGTGCCCATTTCATTTCCGGAGAGTATTGACAAAATAGAAAGATATCAAGCTAACATTGACGACCTGTTGTGACCAACCTTTACAACGTTATCCGACGGGGAACTAAGGAGCTTTTTAACCTCATTTCTTTAGTAGATCAGTTCGCAATAACTATTTGTTCATTTCCCGAATTAAGTATTTTTTGTCCAAACCTTTCAAAAAAGAGTTATAAGAGATATAATAGTCTGCCTTGGGAATTACAATAATTTATATGCTGCTGTCTCACTTACGAACGTAAGTTTTTAATATTCGCCACTAAAAATGAAATTAGCTAATTTCTTAGTACTGAGACGAAAGTGCGGGTGTGATGTGTGCTATCTCCTTTCCTACTAGCCTAATTACCTTTCTCTGTTTTCTTTACTTTGAATTTTTTTTTCTTTAAGTTTGTTTGAAACCATTTTGTATTATTGTACCTACGATAGATATTGTAATCTATTATAATAGGCCTTAAATGCTTCGAGATTACAAAAGCGCCAATAAATAAATAAATTGCTCAACGAAAAGGTAAGCTGTTTTATACAATGCATAACAAGCGCGACATAGAGCCGTGTGGTCGTTGCTGACGATACAAACTTCTTTCCACTTTCAGTGTGTATACTAGGGGTGTTATAGTAGTCCTGGCTGCGATGGCTTTAACCGATGAAAACCTATCCATGGGTACAGCCTCTTTGCACATGCGGATGTATCGAAATACCTTCACCTAAAGTAATGAGACCTGCTTAGTAATGCCAGCCCCACGGAGTAGACTAGCTGATTGGCTGTGATGTCAATGACGTAAACGTTTATTTTAGATATAAGTGTCGTGCTGAAGACTTACTTTCAAATGTATAATTTGCGAAAAGTTGCTAGGCCCTGCCTACTCCAAGAGGATGCACAAGTTTTCATACCATAACCTTCTAACTAAGTTCATAGCTCAGCATTGGAACAAAGCTAAAGTGCTCTCATACAGACTTATTATCTTCAGTTCTTTTCTCCCTAAAACAATACAGAAAATTCTAGACTACATTATTAGGGCAACCGATTTGGGAATAACGCCCCTAGGTAAGTACAAACTTGATTTTCAAAACGACATATCACCCATGACGACAACTTATAAGCTGACTGAAATCATCGAGGAGGCAAAACAAGCAAGCAAGTCATTGATATATAGGGAGCTTCGCATACTTTGTCATACACGGCTGCAGAAAGAGCCATGGAAATAAGATATATTCTAAATCTGATGACTAACTGGTTAATTAACATGCTGAATCCCAAGCTAATTTCGTCGGAGTTAGCAAGTACATCATTGATTATCAGGGCCACCTAAGGTTGGTGCCAAGAGGGAGTGCTGTCTGTTCTAATTTGGACCGTCGTCGTAGATGATCTGCTGAAAGTGTAAATGATCTAAGACTCCAAAACACTAGGCTATGCAGATGATTTGTCAATTTGAATGGTAGGTAAGTATGAACAATCGCTAACTGAACGCAAAAAATCCTGACCATAACCTATATACGATGCCAAGATAAAGGATTACACATCAATCTACAAAAGACGGTCCTGGTTTCTTTTTCGAGAAAGAAAAATTTGACAACGTCCGCTTAAATGACATGAAATACATTAACTGAGAAACAGAGAAAAGCACTTTCTGCGTGTCAACACCTATATGGTAAAAGTTCGGCTATAAGCTCAGAAATCGCTTTCGCCTGATTGTCTAATGTAAAGCAAACAACGGCGGCGATGGCAATAAACAAAATCCAGCATTCCGCTTGCGTCGGCAGAACTGGGGCAACGCAGCTCCGCTCCTTAAATTATCTAGGGCGTAACGACTTAAACTATAGACATAGAAAGAAAGGCTTGCCTGAGCGCACTCAGACTTTCGAATATTGAGAAACTAAAAGCGGGAAATCTTTCCTGAAGTCCTGAAAACCTCCATAGACGAATCGTTTGTTAAAATACTGGACCACTACGTTGCAAGACTGATACCATCTCATTCGTTCAGAACGAGCGGTTGAGCTTTTGAACCTAAGAAAGCGTAAAATTAGTACACCGACGGTTCAAAACTGGAAAATTGCCAAACTGGGTTTTTTGTATCCGGCCCAGGCTTTCGGATACATTCCCTCTATATTTCGAGCAGCAGTGTATGTAGTCTCTACATGTGCCTCCCAATTCTTTAGAAGCCAACGCAGGAGAGAGCTGATTTGCATATGCTCCGGCAGCCGAGCCGCCGTGAAGACCACGAAAAGCTAAACAACAACGTCTACGTTCGTTTTGGAGTGCCTGTAAACTTTAAATAATTTGAAGAAGCATAATAGCGTGCACTTGATATGCGTACCCGGCCATTCGGCCGTTGAAAGCTCAGATACGATAATAGAATTAGACCAAAATATTTTGGAAGTTGTCTTTTAAATTTATACAATAGTCCGGTGGGTCAGACTTTACTAAATGGTCTAAAAATATCCCTGAACAATATCCTTTATTCTGCAAGATTTCTCCTTTAAAAGAAAATATACGATGGCATTGTGCCATGAATCCAAACTGGTATTCAGCTATTATATTAAGTTTTGCTAACTCCGGTAACATTCTTTCCAGATTTCATATTTTTTCAAATATTTTGGAGAACGTAAATAGCGAACGTATTGGGCGATATTATGTAACAACAGTTTCTAGTTTTCTCGGCTTAGACACCGTTAGTATATCAGCACATTACCAATGCGAAGGAAAGTGGTTTAGTCTCAAGACTAAATTGAATATTTGTGTAAGTAAGGTAATCACTCTTTACGCTAATCTCTGAACAACTTTTGCATCAGTACCTCGGAGATTTTCATTGTTTCTTCCCGAAGTTACAAAGGTGAAATATGTTTGTTCAGCCAATGAATCGGACAGGGAATACCTAAAACATTTACGATATCGTTTGTGTCAGGACTATTGTTTAAATCATGTTGTATGTAAATATAAAGCAAATACTTCTTCTTTGTCTTTATTTGTCTTGCTCCATAAATCATTTTCATATATATATTTCGTTTTGCTGGACATTTTAAGTATCTAGTGGCATAGTGTCATCATCATCATCATTTTTAGTAACGCCAAGAGTTCTTACGAAGCTTCCAATCTGTTCAATTTTTATTTCTATCAACCGAAGTTTACGATCCTTACATCCTTTGTATAGGTTACATTAGTCATTAGGATTTCTGTTCGACTCGAACTTCGAACCATTGTTCTGATTTCGCTAATTACGAAAAATTGGTTTTGGTAATTATGATTTATTTTACTAGGTGTTTATAAAAATCTATATTCATAAATCAGACAGAGACGTGTCGACAACATCATCTAGTTCCAATGACGATTTTTGCACAATAAAGTTTCTATCTAAAGATGTTAAAATCACGCTTATTATTAAAAATCTTATATTCTATTGATTGGCAATAGAGAAACAGTATAGAAGATAACTGTAGAAGGGGTGGCGCCAAACCTAAGACCGCTGCAGTCACTTATTTCAACAAAATAGCTATATATTACGAAATATACGAAATCCAGTAAATCGGGTATTTTTGATAGACCCGTCGGCCAATACGTACATAGATAAAATTGAATAGTTCTTTTATTCATGCACTTGTATAGTTCAATGCCTTTAACGTTAGCCATTTTGACTCCCCCTTGATATTTTCCATTGAAATCACCTTTAACAAGAACTCATGATTCAAGCTTCAGAAAAAATTTTGAAATTTTTAGGATTTTACAGAAAATCACGAAGGAAACTATATAGCGCCGATTGAGATGTTTATTCAGTCACAAATAATTTTAATACCCACAGCTTGGATATATTTTTTTCTTATTTAGTCACAAATTTCGTATTTTAACAAAGATTTTATTATTATTACTGCTCCGGCATGTGCTCTATGGTCCGGACTTTCAGCATTTATTAGAGGGACCCATAACTAATCATTTATTTTCGCAAGATACCGGTTCTCATTAGTCCTGCGGCAACCAGACAAGTGTAAGCATAGTTCTTTTTGGTGTTATTCTTCAGTCTTCAGTCTTCTTCAGTTTGTAATATAATACGACAATATAAATTTTTTTTATAGCTCTGTAATAAAATGGCGGACTTTGTACCTTCTGAGAGCCATATTCGTAATTGTGTGCTTTTCCGTTTTAACGCCGGTTTAAATGCCACGGAAACAACAAGCAAAATTTACGACATATATGGAGATGTGTTGAAGGTCAAGAAGTGTCAACGTTGGTTCAGAAGATTTGCTGCAAGTGATTATGACCTCTCAGATAAGCATCGAACTGGACGCCCAGGTCAATTCGATAACGACGCTTTAAAATCTCTAGTGGAGTCCGATCCAAGGTTAACTATACAGGAACTATCAAGAAGCCTTGGGTCTACCTGGTCCACCGTACAAAGGCATTTAAAAAAAATTGACAAGGTGCATACACAAGGCAAATGGATTCCACGCCTGTTGTTTGAGGCCAATAAAGATCTTCGGCAAACAATTTATAATTCTATGCTCACCAGACTAAGCAGAGATCTATTTTTGTCTAGGATCGGAACTGGAGATGAAAAATGGATCCTTTATGATAACACAAAACGATCGAAACAATGGTTGTCTGCAAACGGGAGACCTCTTCCAACCCCTAAACCAACCCTATCCCTGAGGAAGGTGTTATTGTGTAGTTGGTGAGATTGTTCCGGTATAGTGCATTACGAATTATTGAAACCTGGAGAGACAGTTACTGCTGACCTGTATTGTCAACATTTACAACGGTTACAGTCCGCACTCATAGAAAAAAAGACACTCCAAAGATACTCCAACAAGATAATGCCCGTCCTCATGCAGCGAAGATTACTCCACAGAAAATTAAGCAGTTAGGCTAGGAACTTCTACCGCACCCTCCATACTCTCCACACCTAGCACCGTCGGACTACCATCCGTTCAGGTCACTGGACCATTCATTACAAAATAAAAATTTTAATTTCTTATCCGATGTCCAAACGCACCTTGAGTTATATTTTAAGTCACGCCCACCCCACTTTTTCAAGAGCGGGGTTGAACTTTTGCAGGAACGATGGCAACAAGTCATCGCAAACGACGGTGATTACATAAACGATTAAAAACTATAAATGTCATTTCAAAAAAACATTTTGTCTGTGAATGCAAAATAATTGATTAGTTATGGGTCCCCGTCATATTAAATCGTAATTTCTAGTTTGAGAAAATGATCTTGTAGTAAATAAAATGAATCTCTGATACTGAAAGAATATCACTAAAATTAGTTTTAAGAAATAAATTAATATTTTGGGTTTGGTTCGACGGTCCATTGGCATTCCATATTACTATCCTAAGATTTAGCTGCATAATTTCAATGTAGTGCAAACATCATACTTATAAGTTTATTGATCAGTTCTGTTTGATCCAGAATAAACTCCTACATTTTTTCCAATGGATTGCTTAATACGTTTTGCTGTGTGTTTCGTATAACATCAGAATATGAACTAGTATTATTTTGATTTTGATTCAAATTTTGTGTAACGTTTTGGTCCATAGAAGGGTAATGTGGGTTACTAAAAACGAAATGGTTGATCTCTTTTGTATAATTATTAATTTGAATGCGCCCCGTTAACATTTGTTTATACACAATACGGATTTTGTAATCCACTGAAAGATTTTGCAAGCAGTTAGTACCTCGCGGCGGTGTGATCTTGCACAAGATCATTTGCTTTTCTCGGACGTTTTTTCTCGGACACGATGGCGTTGTTGAAATTTTTAGTATGATATATACTTTTGTATGTTTCTAGGTCAACGTAAAATGTTAGGAACGCTTCTTTGGTTATTTTGCTACGGATATTAATGACATTTCTAGGTTTGCGTCAATCACCTTCAATGGAATTTTTTTTATCTAACATGGAAGTAGATTTTGTATAACGACTCTATACAGTCATTCTTATTTTAATGAAATTTATATTTTTTGGCATTCAAATAGATAACTATTTCCTTTTTATAATTGAAAGTCTTTTACCTTTAATCTAATTTGTCAATTTTTTAGTAATGCATAACTAAATTTAAACATACCGTTTGGAATAAATATAGGACGAGGTTTTTGCACATTATTGTTGTTATTATTAGGCAGTTCGTCCTCAGACCCCGTTCCATTATTTTCATTATCAAGACGAGCAAAACGATTACTGTCTCAAAAGGCTGAAGTAGAAGAGCTTGTATTTGTGGTTTTGCGGTTATTACCTTTTATTTGCTTCGATGTACTAACATTATTGTTGTTTGTAATTGCAATACAAGCATCGATGCTTTCATTCTTGAATGTGCTATTGTCGTTGTTATCATTTTTAATGCAATTATATACTTGTCAAAATATTGTCTTTCGTTTTAAATATTTTTGATTCAGTTTGCCTACGTTTGTTAAACATAAGCGAAGCAACCGCTTGTCAACTTACACCGTTATCATTATCACCATCACTGCGTTCATCCATGATGAAAGCATTGTCAATTGCGTGAGCGCAGTCAACAAAGAACTTTGCTTATATTTCAAGTTTTTACAGTTACGAATTTGTTCTTTTTTTTTAATAAATTGACACTTGCGTAATAGAGACCAACAAGTTCCGACACTGCAAGAACTGATGAAAGACTAGGTAAAAATATTGAGGATTTACTTTGAGAAAAGACTTTTGGCAACGATATTCATTTATCACTAAAATTATTGTAGATGTAGGCAAATAGTCATTTATTTATATTATTCATTAGGAATTCATAAGAAATTTTCGTATTAGTTATGAATGAAATACAGCAAAGCAATTACGATTTTTGTTGTAATACAAAGTAACCTTGCATTTGATGCACTTAATCCGTGAACATCTTTCCCAACCTGGAAGTTTGCATCCATTTTGAGAACTGCTTTTTCTTCATTATGGTCTTATCGATCAGTGTTTTTTAGCATCTATCTCCCTTTCTAGATTACTAGGTCTTCCTTTTTTATTCCCATCATACTGTTTATAACAGCATAGTGTCTCGGCAGGTCGACTTATCACCGAATGCAAGGTTTGGTTTGTTTCTTTTTTATACAATACCCATGAATTGATTATTGCCATATCAATCATGTGATAAAATAATCGAATATGCTATTTGTGACCTTTGATTCTGATCATATAACTACCCAAAAAGCTGTCCATAAGGGCAACTCCGCCCATATGGGCGTTAAAATGTTTCACTATCTCTGTACAGGCTACGGAGGTTTGCTTCTCTTGTTTTTATCATACCTTTAGACATTTTCAGGTTAAATGCCTACATAGTTTGACACTCATGTGACAAGCTTCTTGTCTTTCCAGCATGTCACTGAGATGTCAAGACGTTGTTCTTCATGGATTCCTCAGACTGCAGAGTTTTTCATAAAATCTTTTAAAGCCGGCAATTTGCAATTTTCCCGTGCCGATGAACCGTCATGAATATCTATTTGGTTTTCCGGGTTTTTGAATTCTGGTTTCTTAGAAAATCGAATAGTTTTCATGAAAACTAAAATCATCAAGTGAGGGATTTTCGTAACATTACTTATGTGACAAACGCATAATGTAGACATTTGAACAAATACAGAATTTCCCTGGAAATAGAGAAATCTGGCATATATCCAATAAAGTTTTGAAATGCAACATCAAACATTGATAGCTTACATGAAAACAGAGAGGACGTAATTTATTTCCGATCAGATAAATCACTCTTTTATAGTAAACTAGAAGAAGGAATATATCTCTCCAAATAACACACTGGATTTTATCACCCACCATTTTCACATGTCAAAAAAAGTTACAACTTTACCACCAAGAGTAACGTCAAGATTTTCTTTCACACATGATTTATTGTCAGTGTCCATCAACTTGTCTTCAGAAACGCCCGCATTGAGGTTTTGGATAAAATTAAATGGAATTTGAATGTAGACAATTGCCAGCAATATGCGTTTAAAGTTTAAGGCCATCTGTGCGTTGTATACATCCGCTTAAGCTTTTTATATTCTTGCGTCACAAGTGGTGTAGAGTAGAAAAGCGTATTTGTAAAAGCTCACAAACTAATATAAAAACTTTTAATTTTTTTTTTATAGCATAGCCACACCGTAAGGAGAAACCCGCGTATTCAATAACCAATTGCACCATATTTGTTGTATAAGCACAAACTATATAACGATGCAAAGTAAATAGCGAATTAATAAGTTCGACTTATTTAGATTTTTAAGCATTATTCTTATCTATATGAAGCATGGAAAAGATCTATTCATCTTACTACATAGACTACCATCTACTACATATGGTACCATCAAAAATTCTCTTAACACACATCGTAAAAAGAAGAACACAAGTAAAAGCGAGGCCATCACACGCCAAAACAGTGGAACAAATAAAACCCATCCTGCTAAATAGTTTTTGAAAAGGCGATTAAGAAGACTTGATTGCTGAATTTAATGGAATTAACTTCGGTGCCAACTGCCACGTACTCCATAACGTATTTGAAGAAAACTTACTGCAATATACACAAAAAGTCTAATAACATCGAGAGAATATTTAGCAACTAACGAATCCATCACAAATAATCAAAGGATCTCTTCACATCTTTAACAGGAAGCTAGCATATCCAAACAGAATCACAATTTCAGCCCTAACTGTAACTACCGTTATAGTACAGTACCACTATAATTCAATAAACAGAACAATAATAATCGGTTCCACTATAATAATGAAAACACTGTTAAATATCAAACTGAATATTGACAATGTAGACAAATACAAGAAAATAATAACCGTTGTCAACGTACTATCTGCATGAGGTCACAAAATAATAATAACCAAAAAAATAACCATTATGGGAATTATTAACCACGACGTCATGTGATAAACAATAACGTTCCCTCTAAAACATGAATTGCTCACATCCGCAGTAACCAACGGAAATCAACAATATGGCAGTCACGTCAAAGAAGAAGAAAGTCTTCGTGCTTGCCTCGACATTAAACCATCGTATGTAGTCGTTAAATCAAATACAACGCCATTAACATTTTAAATAGATGAAGTTATCCAGTCAGCCTGAACCCCGGACCTTGTCAACCCAAATTGGATATACGAACAACTCCATCATCATCAAAACATTGCAACGTAAGAGTAAAGAAGAAAGTATTTATCAAATTATTCAAAGAGTTGAGATAATAGGAAATGAAATCCTCCCAGCATTAGTAGCAGTTATAAATTTGAAGAAAAAATTCTGCAATTAAATGACAAAAAGATATTATTCATACACGATGATGGAAGAGAGGTATTCTCTCAGAAAAAAACATTAATTTACTTGTTCAAAGTACTTACTGAACAGAAAGAAAAATCTGTGCGTAAACAAGAAATATCATTTAAAAATAGGATCATCAAAATTGTCAAAGGAGTTTCTGAAATTGAGAATTTAGAAATTAATTCATATACGTAGTCAGAATAAATGAACCAAAGAAAGTCATGTTCACAGCAGAACTAAATGGAAAAGTCATCAAGGAAAGTTTTTATCTATTAACTATGAATGAAGAAACAAACGATCGTAGATTTTCAATGTTAAAACAAAACCGTGCGGATTATCTGACTAAGGAAGAAAATAAAAAATTATTGAAGTTATTCAAAAATATGGGTCAATTTTCTTAACTAAAAATACATACTAACAAGTAAGAAAGTCATATTCGGCGAGGGTTGAATCTCGCATACCCACCATTATGCTTTTCTTATTCTTTACTGCCATATGTTTTATTTGATACGTATATCACCAATATTATTAAATAAATTAAACGCAGTGCCTACCAAATTCGTTTTAGAATTAACCCATTTTTAGGAAGATAACATATATTCTTCTGAAGAACGTACAAAACAGTTTTAAACATTCTGCCTTGTTTGCGTTATGATAAATAAGCATAAAATCCAAAAAAAAAAACATAAAGTTTAAACACTTGTAACTTTGTGTGGCCATGGCTAATTATTTCCATCTTTGCATGTAAAGTGTAAAGCAAATGTGGAAAATTTTATCCTTCTAAGAATTTTAATTAAATTTAAATTTAAAAAAAAAAAATTAATTTTAACAACTTGTGACTAACGAGCAAAAATTCACATATCTTTGTTAAGAAAATGGGGTTGCTTTCAGTTTAGGCTCCAATGCGGGTTTCGTCTCTGACCAATTTGGCCCATTTTCAATACCAACCTGCGTGCAACAATTTCCAATGTTTCTACCAAATTTGAAATCGATAAACCTGGTTTATATTAATCAAATATGTTTAATGTACATATACATTGCTTGGAAAAACTCTTTCCATTGACACAAAGAAGTCAACTTAAAAGCGCAATCAGATAAATGCGGCTTTATGAAAAAGGGATTGCTCGGTCACATAATAACTAGTACGAAAACAACACCAAAAATGCTTGCACGCTAAACAACCAGGCAAAGAGTTTGTATCCTGAGGTAGTAGTCCTCCAATACTCCTCGAAAACCCAGACGTAAACATATAAACAATATCAGAGAAACTAAAAAATGATCTAGAACTCACACCTGTTCGCCGCACAAAACCATTCACATTTTTCAATGACGCACCTTAAAGAAAACATACTAATTTGGTTCGCTGAAAACGTAAATGATCTCCGCAGATTAACGGGTATAACAAAACAACAAATTTTTTCACTAGGCTCCATTACTAAAAAACATCTGATTAGGGTATGACACCTTACAACATAAAATCCAGATAATACCAGAAGTCACTCCGATATCTACTAATGGAACACTCGGACGTAATTTTTGTCAAAAATTTCATTGCAACATTGACAGCCGCATATGCATTCTTAATATAAATGCCAAAAATAACCACCCAATATCTATAATAGCGAACGCTATGCAACACATTCACATACCACTACGATCAGAAATCGCCATACAATACAGAATTAACACATCATAAAATATGTTGTTGTAGAGAAATAGCAAATGATATACGCCAAGCGACCACGACAATACATGCTTCCAGACAAAGACATCAAACTACTCAATACAAACAACTAACAGTGGCTTCGAATGAATGTGTAGATTAAGTCATCTTAACACCCGCTTTACCAAAGTATTTCAATAACTCGCACAATAAACCCTAAAACTAAGCACTCAAAATTGTAACTTTCTGCGTAAAGAAGTCATTTACCTCGGACAGTTAATCATGCCCGAAAGAGTGAAACCAAACCTATCAAAGTTCAAAGTCATCAACAATTATCTCATCTCCGAAAACACAGATTATGTCAGACGCTTTGTAACTTTTTGTGACAATTACAGACGTTCCATAAAAAACTTTTGTGAGACTGTTACTCTTTTAAATAAACTCTTAAAGAAAAATGTCAAGTTTACTTGGTCACAAGAACGCCGAACAGCATTTGACGGTCTCTGTTAGAAAGTAGGAGAACCCCGTAACCTTGATATGCACACCTTGATAAGGCATTAATACTCACAGGTGTTATTCTTTCGCAAAGAAAGGTGGGAAATGTGTTACGCACATCTTATCTCACCTTGAACTAAACTTGGGCATCTTGAAAACAATGATTCCTCTACAAATTAATACAAATGCAAAAATGGTCAAAAAAAACAATACAACTTACCATAAGACTGATCATCTTCGTATGAGAGAGTGCACGTCTATAAAAAACATTCAAAAATCGAATTGGATTTTAAAGAAAAAAGAACAGATGGATAAATAAGCTAAATACAATATTTTTAGGAGTAGTGATAAATACTCACATATTTTGCTGGGGAAACTACTCTTTAAACATAGAAAATCAACACACATAGAATATGTACTAGCTTGTGATTACAAGCTAAACTAAAAGGAGAATATAATAAAATAAAAAATAAAAAAAATTAACGACAAACATAATCAGATACAAATTCATAAGCCGACACCATGAGTCACCGCAATCGGGCAACTTCCGTATAAGAAAGACCTTAACTAACAAACTAAAACACAATTTTATACGGAAAAATATGAGTCAAATAATAAAACAATTCATTAATAATTGTGACCTCTATCAAAGGATCCACACCAAAACCTTTCAAATAACAGACAAACATTCGAAGCTTTGAAGCAATATCGGTTGATACTGTAGCAGCACTTAAACTTTCAGGTCGGTATAGATACATACTAACTACAAAATGTGCCCGTACCAAAGCCACTATTAACAAGAACAGCATATGTTTAGAAATAGGAGACGTAGTCTTATTAAGAAACCACCCAAAAACTAACCATGAACCACCATACACTAGGCCATAAAACGTTATTAGCATAGGTTATTCTAATATAAGAATGGGAATAGCAAAAAACAAAAGAAAATTACAAAATAAGTATATGCATGTACATACAAACATGCTGCCAAATAATAACCTAAATGGGAAAACGGCGGACCTATTAAGAATGTCCAATTTGAAATATTAAAAATAAAAGGGATAACGAACCATGCATGTATGCATGCATACGTTACTATAGAAGTCTTTCTTGAAATACCTTACAATTTTAATACAATATTGCAAAACTGAAGGATTAGACATCTAGATTTTTGAAATGGATTGAAACCATTTATACGGTCGTTTTACCAAGATACCATCCTTCCAGAATTCCATATGCGGATGCTGAAGGCGGAGACAGAATTTTGAATGATAAAATGTCTCTTATGGGGGATTGAATTTAGAAATGCTTATTTCAGCACAGTCAGATTCGGACACTTTTCGAAGCATGTAGTTCTGATTTGATTACATCGGTGCATGTATTCGAAGCCAGCCAAGAAACAAATAGAAGTTACAAAAGGGAAAAAATAGGTTGATTCGCCTTCTTAATTAGTGACGGATCGACATCGGCTCCATCTCATTCTGGCGTCGATGTAGGCGGTCCCTCCAACTGCGAGTCTGGGAGTTTCTTTGCAGACTGAGTGCGCACCACACAATTTTCTGGAAGTAGACTTCTTCGTATTTAAACTGACCTGCATTAGACGAGGTGTTTTCAAAAATGTAATTTATGGTTTTTTCAAGTAAAGTTGTAACAATGACATATGGAATCAACTTGACTCTATGATAGCATATTTTATCATATTTACAAACTTTTTAATATGGCTGAAAGCAAAATTATTCGAGACTGGATAGGCGTTTGTATAACTGCTGCAAGACGAGTTTAAAAAAGTGAGTCTTATGTACTATACTCAATTTAGAATTTCCGTTTATTAATGGATTTGATATTTCTACTGCAATACGCTGAATTACAGAATCTAATAATAACCTCCAAGTACTTAACAGAAGCCAGAAACAAGTGGGGAAAGAGAAATAATGAATAGTCAACCCTCATTAATAAAGCAAGCAAGCGTTCTCTTGCTAAAATGAAAAAGATAGCTTGCGTTTTCTATGCATTTAATTTAATTTATACTGATTCAAAGGATAATCAAATATTATTTGAACCTTATTTATTATTTCACAACCATACGATCAGCAAATACCGATATTATAAATAGTGTACGGAAAACAATTGATTAAATCTATGCTACAAATTTCGACATTACCATTCGCGCAACGCGGAAATTTATTTTTGCGAGAAGCACAGAATGCTAGGCAATATTGGCTTCAGCTTTAGTCTGAAAGTTGTTAATTGTTTGATTATTTGAATGCGTTTTATTTAGGAAAAATGAAGTTAACAAAAATTCCTGCATCAGCATTAAATGAACATAATGTTATTTAAGTTATGTCTGCAAAAAACCGTGCGGTAGTATAAATAGGATGAGAATGGTTACGCTAGTATTATTGAGTTATTAATAAAACGAAAATAACGTAATTTAAATAAATGCTTATGCTAGTGTGATAGTGCGATAATATTACAACGTTTAAAACAACGTGAATATCATTACCATTTGGGAAGTGAGAACAGAAAATCGAATATAAAGTTGTATTCTAAAGAAATTCTTGCGGGGCACTTGTAGGAATAGATAGTAAATCAGAAATTTCCCTTAAAATAGAAGCATACAAATATTTTTATACAAAAAGCTTGGGACTAATTTGAAAATTAAACCACTATGCTAAATAGCTGTTCAACGTTAAAAATAACCAAGCCACAGCATTTAGCATTTGCTTTTTTGAACTGCACAAATTTTCAATATTTCTTCTTCTTTCTGATTACTTTAAATTAAAAAAACCCAAATCTCTTAAGGTATCCATATTCAAATCTGACTGTTTATTACCAACTGATAATGTAACCTACAGTACGAATGATAAATAAAAAATCACCCTTACCATCTCACAAACAATAAATACCTCAAGAAGAACAAAGCTAAATATTCAATGAACGCCATGTCGTTGAAACACCCTTCTCAATATCCCCTGACGGCATTCTCACTATCTATGTAGGTAACCTCTGAAATGAATACAGAGCACGTAAATATCATTTTACTATTTAAGTCAACAAACATTCAGCATTGTCCTCAAGCGCAACAAGGATAGAAATCATAATACCTACCAAATTTATACCGTAAAGGGACGCAGTTGTACCCAAACAAGAACTACAATGCTGCGTATTCTTAGCTAGTACCCTTGCACTTAGTAACGGCGCCATTCGTTGGTGGATAACATGATAGAAACTTAAACTTGAAGAATTGGTAGCAGAACCGCTAAGTAACTATCAGGTAAATTAAACAAGCAATGCTTTAATATGCAACAAAGAAAGATAAAGAAAGAAAACTTTTAAACTCGATAAACTTTGGCCAAACAAAGCAAGACTTTCTTACAAAAGTCTTTCCCGAAATTCAAGAAATTTTTACTTAATTGGAGAAATTATGACGGACTAAAGGAACTAATAAATGAATATATAGTGGAACTATCAATAAGTCCATAAAACTCACGATTATTAACAGTACCAGAAGAGAATAGATAATACAAAAAACAGAAATTTTCACAAAATTGAACCACAAATTAGTCAATGGAAAATTCCTGTTAACAAGAGTACCAAGATATTTTTCAACGTGAAGCATGACCAGTTCATTCCATCAAATAGAGCTCAATAAAGTACAAAGTACAAAATACGTTGAAAATGATGGTCGTATTTTTCTATAGTCCGTTTATATTTTGCATTAATATCAGTCAAAATTAATAGTTTTCATGAACATAGCAACATAACCTATTACTAAGATCATAATAAAATTACAAAGTTTCCAATGAAATCCACCAGAAAGGAGGAAGTAAAAATTAATAAACAAGACCCAAAAAGTAAGTGTTTTGTGTGAACAAAATATTTTCTTTAATAACGAATGTTACAAAAAAATGTACTCTCCAATAATGGGTTCTCTACGGTAAAATTCTATTGCAAGACAAAAACCGTTAACATGATAACTGACTGACCGAGCCCACGAAAATAACACCTCCAAAAACCAACACAAGGAAGCGAAGCAGAAACAAAAAATGTATAACAATTCGATAAATAAACTATTCAAATAAATAAACAAACATCAACACAACACAGACATAAACAACAACGACAACAGGAACAAAAATACAACAATTCTATTACAGCAGCAAGATCTAGACAAACCGGAATCAGCAGATGCCATGCAGAGTTTATAGCACTTGAGAACTGCTTAACGAAGCTTATAAATAAACCAACGCATATTTCAAACGTTGATGGTCTGCAACATAATACACTAGAGATTTTTCTTACTTCGCATCCACATAAATACAAAGTTAGGCTCTTCGCATTTTTGGTAACTCAGACCACTGTACTATTTCTGCATCATTTTGATACTCCAATCTTCGCCATTTTTCTTCGTTAACCCCGAAGCCTGATATTTTGATATACGATAAAACAAATTGGGCGAAGCTCAATAATGTTACTTGGAAGCTGTGCTTCCTAAATAATAACGTTAATGCTGCTGCAAAAGATTATACAAAACGTCACTAAACATAGAATGCGAACAGACATTCCATTAAAAAATATTTCGATTAAGCCTAAAAATAAATGCTGGTCAGACTGACAAAGATGCAACCAAGTCCAGAAAGGAAGCATTTAAAGTTTGGCGTTTTAACCTAAATGCCCGAACTAATTTACTACGCAAACAGTGTAGAAAGATATGCAACTAGGCACTCGGCCAAAAAAGCTGCTCAGCAGCAGCGGCTGCGTACTAAAATTCATGTCGCTCCAAAAAGTGTTCAAAAAGTCGTGCAAAGAATGGAAAACCAATCAACTGCACCGATTCTCTTTCTTTCCAAAAACGACCAAATAATGTTCGACCCCATTGATAAAGATAAAGCGTTGGCTGAAATGCTTGCTCCAGCTTACCGCTTGAAAGAGCAAAATGCGCGATTGCTGCATTATTCTATTGAACGAGGGCCCTTAAAAAGGCTCTTATCGATCTCAACACTCGCAAAGGTCAGATCCAGGGTCAGATGACATTTCAGCCCCAGTTCTAAAAAAGTTCGCAGAAACAAATACCACGCCATTGCGCAACCTTTTCAGCCAGTGCTACCATGCCGGAGTATTTCCAACTTGCTGAAAGCTTGCCAATGTCGGGTGACCCCACAAAACAACGGAGACCATGATCAATTACCATCAAACGAGATATCTAGGTTCCAACGACCTAATTAACGATAGGCAATGTGGCCTCCGCAAAAATTGGTCCATTGATGACCTAATGTTCTACCTCACCGAGAAGTGGAAACAAGCTATTCGCCACTTTAGCGAAAGTAAACTCGTTGCCCTAGATGTTTCCAAGGCATTCGACAGAATATGGAATGATGGCCCTGTCTCCGAAATGATTGCATTTGGTATTAGCAGACCCTTCGCGCGATTCACATCGGGTTTCTAGCAGAACCGTTCGATAAGAATTGTAATCGACGGGTATTGTTCAAATGAATTCTGTTTAAATTCAGATGTACCACAAAGCTCTATTGTTTCCTCTTCCCTTTTCCTGATGTTCGTTAACGACCTGCTGTACATAACGGAGAATCCTGTCTATTCGTTCGCATACGACAACACCTTGTGTCATTCCTTTTCCCTGAACAAGAAACTATGCAGCAGAACTAACGCTGCACGATCAATGACACGTTAAGTCGGGAACCCGCGGAAATATTAGAACGGGGTGTGATCAATAAGGTAATCTTTCATGCCGCCAAAACCCGAAGCTGTTTCCTAACACATAGGAAAAGTGATAAACAATCCCTCTCATTTGGTGATGTCAATGTAGAAGAATATGGAAAAACTTGATGTTCTGGGCATGAGAATGCAAAGCAAGGTTCATGCGTTCGAAGCGTCGAAAGGCGTAGCCAATGGTTTGGGTTTTTTAAGGCGGTTCATTAACCAATTCATATAACAATATCCCGGCTACATTATTTCTTAAGACACTAGGTAGAATATAAATGTATTAACAGAAAATATAAACATAAATACATATAAAAATTGATGAAATCTGCAGTAACAACCACAACAGCAGCAAGAGTCCAGCATATTTAGCCAAAGAATTAAAAATAGTGTGATACATGAAATAAAACCTAGGAATACAATTTAATACCATAACTTATTTTCATTTTTTACATAAACATTATTTAGTAAAGTAACTCTATAACTACTCTCAATTAAGATAGCAATCCAGAACTTTGTAAATGTGCCCAATGGGACGTTATTCTATTTTCGGGTTGGGACTTCAACTTTTTGATTTTGAATATATAGATGCAAATAAAATAAAAATTAAAAGTCCAAGAAGAATTCATGATCCTTACAATAAGGTTATTTATCTAATTTATGTTCTTACACTAATGCACATCTTTTTTCAGATTACGTGATTTGCAATTTTGGTTTATACTACAAAGAAATGAAAAAGAGCGATAAACACAGTTCATTTTAAAGTTAAATTGTTTTATTAGAGAGTCATAAATGGTATTTACCAATTTATGGATCAATTAATACATAAAGAGGCTTTCGATGATGTCACAAAATTTAAGCAGATTATGAAGATTAAGAAAATTGTTATTTTTCAGAAATTTGTTGCTTATGTTTACGTTTGTTCTGGGTCTAAAACCATAGGTTTTTGCTTATATTTTCTTGGAAAACAATGTGGTAATGCAGCTGCGCAATGTGTTTACCACGTGGGAGTTTTTAACCTGAAAATGAAAATGACACCTCATTGCGTCAGTCTCGTTAGCGACAATTATGTTAATGTAGCGAAAAATATGTCATATACCTCTCTGTATGCAAGCAGGCATTAAATAATTTGGCAACTATAGATGTAAAATAATACCGATATAATTAAGAGAATGAACAGTTGGATCGAAATAGTAGTAACAGTCATTATACAGTTGATGCGACATTTTGACGATTTTACTGGCAAATAGAAAGATCAGCATAAATCAGATCTGTTTGCATATGTTCCAAGAACACTTGCATTACACGCAAGCTATAAAAGACTAGTAGACGCTAATCTGCCCTTAAGAAAGCCATACTGGTATGGCGAAATAATAGGCCTTATTGGTATCGTAATTCTTTTTGACATTAGAGATTCAAACAGTTTATTTAACACACTTAATTTTGCTATACCACCTTAATGGACAACAGAGAGAGTGAGTCAATGGATAAAAGGAAAACACAGCACTACTACAGCACATACCACTAATGTGCTTGGAATAACGAATTCTAGGGAGTTTTGAGTTTCCAAACGAATGACTGTCTTTTTCTAGGCTTTGACAACGTTTGAATATTAAAAAAATAAAACAACTATCGCAGCATTTGAAAAAGAATCAAACGTCAAAATGGAATGGTTTAAGAACGTGAGATGATTAGATCTAATATTTTATATTACACTTTTATTTATAATCGCTTTATTAAAAAGGCTAGCGATGCGTAGAGATATGCAAAGCAACAGAGACATCGACAATGTAGGCGTCGAACATAGTTGTTTTCCGTTAAATAATTCAATTCAAAATTAATAAGATGGATTTGCGATTAAAAGAATTCCACCCTCAACTAACGTACAAAAGAATAGAAAAAGTTAGACGTCTCATTAAAACTTGAAATAAACATGGACGAATCACGAGATGACAACAACTTTCTGGGAACCAAATTATATAATAATAAACAATATATACCCTTGTCGATGAAAAATTAAAATGCAACCAATTTTAGCTTAAACATGATGAAAATTCTATTTAAGAGTTTCAATGAAGTAACATTATTTACCTTTATAAAGAATCAGTTTCAATCCCAACCTATTGAATGCCGCATATACCATCGACGAAGAGTTATAACCATATGTTAGAAGAACATTTCAGCAATACAAAAGAAAACTCTGTAAAAACGATGTAGAATTCATAAAGGGGTGACATTTGTAATTTGGCTTTGCGTTCAATTATATTCCATTCCGTTTATTTATTAAGTAACTACAAAACGATATGGCTATTACCTGGTTACATAGATGGATTTCATGTGCACAAAGAAACTACAACATAAATGAGTATACAAATCAACTAGATGAATGGTAATGTAATTATCTTCCTTCAAAATAAAACAAATAAGAAAACATTATTCGATCGTGATTGAATCTTTTATACCTAGCATCGTTATCCTAAAAAAGAAAAAAAATTAAGGAAGTAAATTTTCAAGTTGTAAGCAAGTCCTTGGAAAAACTAAAGCCTGTCTTAAATTCTTTTGCAAAGGTTGTAGGCGATGTCTTCATTTTCGCAACCGGAGAATCGTTACCTCAGATCCTACACAGTCGCGAAGACAGATAGACGGACTCACGTGTTTACGTGCGTTCCAAATTTGAAACTAGTCAAGAATTTATATACTTTATGGGGGTTTTGAGCCCTATTTCTGCGCCTTACAAAGCTATTGAAAAAATTATTAAACTTTAATATAAATTAAATGTATATAATATACACTATAATATTGAGTAAGTGTGGTAAATTTTTTGCCTTTTTGGACAAGTACTACCAACACCGCCGATAGAGTGCGCGTTTAATTTTGTATACATTTATCTGCTATAGTTGAATAATGAGCAAAAAACCAATTTTTTATCCCTTTTGAAAAAAAAAAGGTGTTTTCAGTTTACGTAGTACTGTGGACGTGCCCTTCAAAAAGGGTAACAGCGATGAAAAAAGAATACAAAATTATATTTGTCAAATAAGCTGTTATAATAATAAAAATATTTATTTATTAATACAAATATATATTTATATATATGCATGTATATATATATATATACTGTAATCTTAAGTGAATCAATTTTGTTCTGCCCTATTTTACTCTTCCTTTTTTGAGTTTTTTCATATGTTCGATAAATTTGCCTATTTTCCTTCTCTCTTTCTCTTATAATAACACGTATGGTTTGTTTACGATTAGTAGCTTTTATCCGTAAAGCAACTAAAACTACGTCTTGCATTATTATGTTTAAATGCAATTAAATTGCTCTTCATAACTCAAAAGACAAAAAGTACTTCATTATTTGAAGTTGCCAACTACTTTTCTTGTTGCCACTGTTCCAAAAAGAACGACCAACAATGAAGAACGCATGAATGCGAAATGAAAAGTCACTTGCTGTTACAAAGATAGCTGATGCAACCAAATTACATAAGCATTCTTTTAATTTTTTGTCATTATTGTCCTTTGGTAGATAAATTTGCACGGTGTGTACTGTGTGGGGACATACGCAAGTTCAATGTACACATAGATTTATTTAGGTTGCTTTCCTTTAATCAATAATTCTAATTGGCGTCTTCTTAATACTCTTACTGTATTTTTACTTTATTTTCAAATTTCCTCAGTCGATAAGGTTAATATTGGAACATTATCATTGAGACAATTAGTAAAGTTTAGTCTTTTCTTTGCCAAGATTTAGTGTGAGCAATTAAAAAACATCATCATTTACATCATTTTTCGCCAGAGATTGGCTCTTGCTTTTGTTTCGTTACAAATGTAGTCTTACTTCAATTTTTCAATTTTTTATTATGTAAGAGTACTTGTGATTTGTATGTTGTACCAAGAAAAATTAATTAACAATTTTAATGTATAAGAATCACTTTGAATGTATAAAACTTAATATGAATTTTTTATCTGTAAGTAACTGATAATTCCAAAAGTTCGGATTGCCTGATATTTGACAGATGGAAGTTTCAGCTATTAACGGTATATAAATATGTTTAATTTGAAATTGGTGCAAGTCCATCTTATTCACTTGAATTCACTTGAGATATGCTGAACTGGTTAAAAAATTGTTGCAGGAAGACAGAAATTTGGCTGTAAATAACCCGGAATTTATTTTTATTTATTTATTTTATTTTAGTTCTACTAATACATGAAACTCGACTAATCAAATAATAGTCGAGTTCAATTGACTCTTAAAGCAAAATTTTTATTAATTAATATTAATACTTAGTATAAGTAAAAATAAAACAAATATGAAGGAAAAAAAAAAAAAAGCATGTACGCAACTAGCATATACCCACAGTTACAACCGGTACAGGACCAAATTGCAAATGAACCCTAAGCCTTCGCAAACATGCATAAGCTTGGCAACCGATAATAGTTTACAACAATTAATTTTCGAATCATAGTGACTTTCTAGGGTTAAAAGCTAGTTTATGGACTTTAAAGAGTCCAAAAATGAGAATAAGTGATAGACGTCATATAGGTTCTTGCAAACAACTCTGAGCGGGTCAAATAGCTCATAATTATATTTACACTGACTAAGCTTAACCAAGATAAAGTGCTTAGAGAAGCGGTTAGAGACATTAAAGCTAATTTCGCCAAGTAATAAAAGCAAATCAATAGGATCATTTATTACTTTGAAAAGAAGGTAAGGATAACAGAAGCAACCTATTTTCATAGGGGGGAAGAGAGGCAATCGGATCCCAACCCAAATTCCTAAGGACAAGCAGCAAAAATTACTTTGGAACAGATTCAATTGAATCTACATAGCACCTATACGAAGAAGACCACACCAGAAGTATATTCGAGTATAGGTCTAATCAAACACATGTACAGCCTTTTTGAAATGTAAGGATCATCAAGCTCCTTGGACCACCTTTTGAAGAAACCAAGCGCGGACCTAGCTTTGCTTAACAGGAGCTCAATATGCAAGTTGAAACGTAACCTATAGTCAAATAGAACGCCTAAATCTGTAATCGAATCGACGTCCTCCAACTTATGCGAATCTATGAAATACTGAGTAATGAATGACTTTCTTCTTGAGAAAGAAAGCTTCTTACATTTATTTAGATTTAGTTTCAGAAGATTCAAAGAGCACCATGCAACCAAATTATTCAAGTCACCTTGGAGCTGATATGATTGCGATTCAACAAAGAAGGAATAAAACAGTTTTACATCACCAGCATACATTAAGATCTGGCTGGAATTAATCACCGATGGAAGATCGTTAATGTATAAACGAAATAAAATGGGACCTAAGTGGCTTCCTTGAGGTACGCCAGACATAGCTGGGAATTCATCCGAGGTGATGAAGTTAAACAAAACCCTGAAGAATCTATTGTGCAGATAAGAGCTTATCCATTTCACTAAGTAGAAAGGGAAGCCAGAGGCTTGGAGTTTAAAGATCAAAAAGTTATGGTTAACCATATCAAACGCTTTGCTTAAATCAGTGCACACAACATCTGTGCGAGAGCCACTAGAAAAAGCCTTGAAAACATGACAAGGAAACTCTAACAAATTGATGACCGTGGATCGCCCTTTCCGAAAGCCATGCTGGTGTGGAGAAATATACGAATTAATGGCAAAGGTCAAATGTCGAGTCACAATTCATTCGAATAGTTTAGGCAAGACACTCAACTTGGCTATGCCTCTTGTAGTTCTCAATAAGTTGCCTACTTCCACTTTTGTGGATAGGAATAAGGAAACTACTCTTCCAACACGAAGGGAAAACACCTAAATTCAAGGACTGATCAAAAATCTTAGAGATAACACAACATAGCTCGACAGCGTAAGATTTAAGTCCACATGATGGAATTCCATCAGGTCCAGGCGCACAACTGTATTTTAGAGAACTCAACCCTTTAAAAACGTCATCTTCAGAAATGACTAAATTACGTATGGAAACCAAGTTCGTTATAGGATATGGGTAGTTTTCTGATAAGTCGAAACTAGCAGTCGAAAAGTTTTGACGGAAATACTCAGCAAAGAGATTTGAGATTTCAAAATCATCCGAAGAATCAGAGCCATTAAAAGAAACATGCGACGAATGTGTGGAAATTTTTCTTTTTGAATTAACAAATTTAAAAAAGTATTTAGGATTAGCAAACAGAGAGGATTTAATGAACTGAAAGTATCTGCAATAGTAATGGTGGTTGAGGGAATTAAATCTACGCCTTGCCACCGAGTAAGCGAAATAGTCGAGCGCAGAGCCACTTTTCGAATATTTTTGGATAGCGTGTTTTTTCTATTCTTGTGATATTTAATTATCTTATTAAATTGTTTCGCATTCTCCTTTGGTTTCCATAAAGTACTACCTTATCTTAAGCTACCAGTATCAATTAGGTTTCCAAAATTTTCATAATGATCAATTCAAGACATCCTAAAAATGAATTTTTAATTCATTACTGCACGATACTAAAAAGAGTAAATAAGTTGAGAAAAACAATGTTTTGATAACGACAATATGTCGAAGATCAAAAATCCCAAGTTGCATTTACTCAGTTCTCGAACTCATGAGTCTATACTCAAAGTAAAAGACAACACAATTGTGTGTAAATAAATACAAAAATTCGTGTAATCAATTTAACTAGCGATGAAATAGTTATGAGCCAACATCTCAAAGATTTACAATTAGTAATAATAATACCAGCCAATTTTATGTTTCTCTTGTCGGATGAGCATAGAGTATCATCTAACAATGGCTATGGTTGACGGCAAATAGTGAATGGCTTGAGCCTTAACCACTGCTCCCCAACCATACTTCCAAAGCTATCTACGCATGGACCAGCCAATGTCAGGCTTTGCAATATGTCAGACATCCAAACAAGCCTCGATCTATTTATGCACTATGTAAAAAGGAATTTGACAAACAAGCTTTTGAAGAAAAAGGTGCAAGGTTATTTTTATTTCATGCTTAAGTTCTTAGATTTTCGTTTTTTAGCAATAAAGCGTTATTATCCACCCTACTGTCTCAAGTATACTTGCATATTTTGGGGCCTATCATTTAATATTACAATTTTCCTTGACATATCGTAAAGAATCATGGACTGTATGCATTCAAGCAGGATTTTAAAATCTTCTTCCATTCGCCTTATATGTATTTCAATCTAGTTGGGTTTGTTGGAATACAAGCGACCACTCCAGTAAAGAAAACATTTGGAGTTGGTTTGACTGCAAGGTGTGAAAAAACTTCATTTTTACATTTTCACCTCGAACTCTAATCTTCGCTTTAAAACTGTTTCCGCCGCACTCTCTCCGCTTTTGCTACATTTCCATAATGTATTTTCTCCAAACCTCCTCGAAGTTTCATTCGTTATCTTTGTAAGTCACCTCCTACGCTTACTTCCAAGCGCCTTAGATTTCAAGAGCATACTCATTCAAATGAGGCCACAGTACATTCGCCTTCCGATCGAGCAGAGGATAGCAGCTCAACCATATTACCAGTTGCTTGAATAAACTTCCTCCTCTTTTTTCTTTTATGTAAACGTAGGCAATTGATTACCAAACATTAAAGTGTTTACTTACTGCACTTCTTTTGTGATTTCTACGTAATTTCTTTCTTAGAAACTTGGCTTTCGTGCGATTGGAAGTATCCAATTTAAGGAATACTTTTGTGCACACATATGCACACTTACGGGTTGTCTTAATGCGTTATATACCGCATTCATTAGGACCTGATGGGGTGATTATTGAACAAGGTAGTTCAACCTATCTTTTAATTTTTTCTTGACTCCTTGCTTATTTAAGCTTCTTATAATATATTAAGTGCCAACAACACAATTGTTACCTTTGTATTTTTTGACGTAAGTGAGCTATGCCTACATCTTATTTGGCTTAACCGTAAAGACTCTCAGCATCATCAGTATTTTACTGTATTACTCCGTTTGACCTGTTCCTTACAATAAGCCAAACGGCCCTTCCAAATTTCAGGGTGCAAATTTTCTCCTTCTAAAGAGATTTAATAACGAGAGGATCAACTATTGCTACCCTTGATCCTACGCTGCTAGCATAGTTTAGTAAAAGTCTGAGAAGAGTCAAAAACAAAACTTTGCATTTCCGTTGTCTTTATACATTCCAGCATCTCAAATTCAGTTGTTCCGGTAGTTACTTTATAATGTATGTCAAGAGCTGAGGCTATGTTTAGGTCAGACTATCCCAGTTAACATGTTGCAACAAAGCAAAAAAAAAAAACAAGTAAGAAAGTTATATCCGGCGGAGGCCGAATCTAACATACCCTCCAATATGCTTTTCTCATTCTATTCTCCCAATTCTTTTATTTGATATAGGTATCACTGGTATTATTAAAAAAAATTAAAAGCAGTTTTTACCATATTAATTTTAGAATTAACACATTTTTAGGCAGATAACATACATTCATTTGAGGAACGTACAAAACAATTTTATAACTTCTGCCTTGGTTGCGTTATGATACATAAGTACAAAACCCCCCAAAAAAATATATTTAATCAGTGGTAACTTTGCGTGAGCATGGCCGATTATTTCCATTTTTGCATGTAAAGAGTAAAGTGTAAAGTAAATGTGGAAAATTTCAGCCTTCTAGCTTTAATAATTTGCGAATAACGAGCAAAAATCGATATATTTTTGTTAAAAAAATGGGGTTGCTTTCAGGCTCCATTGCGGGCTTCTGCTTTGACCAATGTTGTCCATTTTCAATATCAATCTGCGTGCAGAAACTTTCAATGTTTCTACCAAATTTCAAGTCGATATCTTCATTTTCACGACCAGGAGATCGCCAACAACAAACACCACCAAGATATACAGACGCACGGACGGACAAACATGGCTAAATCAATTCAGAATTTCGCGCTGAACAAGAATATATACACTTTATACCGTCTCTGAAACTTCCTTTTGTGTGTTACATATATTATGAAAAAAAAACAAAATGAGTATACCCCCATATAATATTATATATATTGTGAGCACACCCGTAGTTTTAATATATTCTTATGTATTTAAAGTATGATAAGTATATTTTACTTCACACTCATATTCTTTTATAGCAATCAGTTTGTTATTCTCTTGTGCGTATTATGCTGTAATAAATAAGAACCGTATAAATAAGAACGAAATGGAATGAATATATCCCATTCGAAATAAGTTAGTTGTCATACGTCGGATTTGATCAACTAACCGATTGGCAACGCCATTTCGTGTTCGAACAAAAGTATAGAGAAGAAGAAGATGACTTCCTGCTTCCTTCTTCTTGGCTGAACGGCCGTAGAGGCAAGACATGAAAATAAATTAAAATCCGTGTCCACCCGATAAAATCCAACGCGACAAGGGTCGAATTGAGGTTAAATCAGGGTAAAGAGCGTCTCTACTATACCGACGACGATTGACAATGGGACATTCTAAGTTAGGATTGCTTTAGGATCTAAAATATCGAATCTGTGTACATGCTCTAATTGTTTAATGTATGAGAAGCAGGATTACCAAAAAGTTTTATTTAAAAGGAAAGCAAAAGGAAGGGAATATACCGAAAGTAAAACCACCTCGGTGATCCGCGGAGGTTACCACAGCATTATTTATTGGGATAGGAATTTTTCCTTAAAACTAAAAAGGGAAAAATTCCCATCCTCACAATATGTAAAAAAAAAAAAATGAATTGAAACATGATTCGGTTGTTCATGTTATTATGTAAATTTGTTCATTAAGTAATTGTCAGCTATTCAACCAAACACACCCACCTTATGCTTCCTTACAAAACATAACGACTAGGCATGACTGTATTTACCTCTTTTTTTTTTAATGTCAATTTAAAAGATAAATATATTTACAATGAATGCGATATGTTTCCGCCAAACCTCTACGTTTTAAACTTACGGAATTGGCACATCAGACAGTATTCTTATTGGCATTCCCATTTCATAGCAACATGCTCACAAGAGGCTTCTTCATGAATGTTATTGGCTTGGAAATTTTAATAACATTCAAACAGAAGCGTGTAGTACTCATCTCCATTGTCTTTGCAAAATTCGTTTGGCACGCACGTATCAGTATCAACAATAAAATACTGAAGAATTTGGATAAAACTTATTACAATCAAATCCCTTTATTTCACACTGATATACCATACTTATCACATTTCACAATTGCTTACAAAGTTTTTTGTTTAAAGTTTCTATATTACGGTTTCTCTATTATGGTTCGTCTTTCTCTTGATTTTCTCTTCCTATTTTCTTTTGCTCTTATTGAATAATGAACACTTAGTGCGAATCATAAAATATTTATTTTTAAGTATATGGTTATTCACATTTATAGGTCTTCTTTATTTTCTTTCAATAGTAAAAGTGACCATGAAAAATTGATTTGTTTCAGTTTATTTTGTAGGTAAATTACAATTAGATAAATTGCAAGAAATATATTTACATATTTCTTATATCAAATCAATTTTCTTTTACTTCCTAATGATTTCATATATTAACTGTTGAAACTTTTTTTATGCCATTGAAAGTAAATGTATCTTTTTTACAACAAACACTTCCGTGTTGTGTGAATGCTGACCAAGAGCAGCTTCGACTCTACTCATTTTTCTGACTTTGCCTTCATATCTCTCTCAATATTTCTCAATGGTTTAGTGAGCAAGGATTTGTAAAAAAGCATACCAGTCGCATTATGCAAGACCCACCCTTATGTTGTACAAACGCACTTTGGGCTTTTTCTTTTTATAATTCCTCTTTTTTTTTTAACTATTATAACTAAGGAATTATAAAAACAAAAACATTTGAGCGGAATTCCGGTGTTACATAATTTATTGCTCTTTTATAAAGAACAATGGCAAAAGCAAACCGACGGAACCCTTTACATCTATAAATCCGGACTTTACAACTTAAGTAGAGCAAAGTCCGATTTACAAAAATGTCTTAAGTGACTTTATAGGCTTATCAGCTCTAAGGGAGAAATTTATGATCATCTGAACGTCTTCCGTGTTAAAAATATCGAGGCTTTCGGTCTTCCCGTTACCTCTGCTTGCACATTTCTTTTAACATAATTATTCAAATGATACAAGCGTATGTTCCAAGCATGGCTATATTACTAGGAGTGACCATGTTATTTGTCATATTGTATTTACAGAGAATGAAGTTCTTCCCAGTTCGAAAAGCTTAAATTCGAATAATCGAAGCAGATAATTAGTTAAGTTGAATTTTTGCAATCAAGACACAACTTCAGTTAGAACAACTCTGCTTTTGTGTTGAAGATACTGGTCCAAAGAAACAAAAACAAAGAACTTGTTAGAGACAAGAGACTTGTTAGCTATGCTTAAAGACTTATATGAGTATGCATAGGGATATGTGTATATGTGAACGCATACGCTACCAAAGAAGCCATCGATATACTGAAAAGTATATCTGAAGATTCAGAAAATTCACGTATCCAAGTTTGCATCCACAGCATAGAAGCTAGATGGTATCGGTTTCAGTGTACCAAATGAATAAAAAGCTTCAAATCTTTTAAAAGGATTGTCAGTAGAATAAGATTGTACGGGAACGAACGTGGAAAACTCAGGAAAGAAAGTGATCGCAAACAACTTTAAAATAAACTTGGTGCATGATATTTAATATCATCCACAGATTAACTAAGTTCTTAATATCCAAGATACAAAGCAAAAAAGAAACCATCATAAGTTTCATATTCATGCACTAAATGAGACAACGTCAAAACCAATAAAAGTGCATCAATGGCTGCTGCTTATGTAGAGTAAGAAACGTATGATGAAGGCTAGTTCATTGATATTGCAGCCTTTACGCTCATGACTTCAAAGCTAAAATTTTTATTAATATGATCTAGTTTAGATTGGCAGGTGTTGATTTATTTTGACTGAAATGAGTCCACATGACTCAAGCATCAATATTAAAGATTTAAAAAAAATAAAATTTTATTTTATACAAATTTTAACCAAAGCAGCTTTTACCTATAAATTTCCTTTTTCAAATACCTTTTGCGCAGACTTTTTTGTTACATTTAGCGAAGACGACCTTACTTCTATTTCTATGAAAGAGGAAAGAATCTTTTAAAAAATAGGAACAAAAGCTTTTAAATGAAAAAGCTACCTTAGTGGCATAACGCAGAATGGTAAATCGCATACTCAAGTTTTTATTAGAAACAACTTGATTGTTCACCCAGTGACTGCGTGTAAAAAACTACACTACTAATAATAACTGTGTTCCAATGATAAAGTCAAATCGAAAGTCACACTCGATAAAATGGGTCCATGCAAAAATTCCCTATTGCTGCAGAAAATGGGATTTTCCAAAATGGGGGTGAAGCAATAAAACCAAATAAAAATATTCGAGGCTTTACCCCTGCCGGTATCGTAGTATAAAGACGCCTGACGCAGCTGGTGGTTAGTGAGAAGATTAACAATTATTCGCTGGTAAAAGATGGAAGCTATAATGCAAGAGAATTAACAAAAGTTCACTTGAAAGATTCACGAACACAGCAGAACTTTTTTAGTACCTGTACTGTTTACTTTGTATCGTTACGAAAATTCCAAATTCAACTAATTCTAACTAATTGATTTTCGTAAGTAATAAATTCCGTAGTGCATATTCGCGACGCGTCATGCAGCTGCAGGCCGACGAAAAAGATTAGTAGGAAAACAGACAGAAAAAAATCCAGGTGCACATGCGCGGCGCGTCATGCAGCTGCCGGCCGACGAAAAAGATTAGCAGGAAAACAGACAGAGAAAAACGCAAGAAAACGATTAACAAGAAGCTATGAAGTTAGGTGATCATAACATGCTTGTAAAAATATATATAAGTAGACTATTTACGGAAGACAGTCTGAGTCGTAAGAGAACATTCAAATAAATAAAAAATAATAATAGTTTTGGTGAGCAGTCAAAAAGTATCGTTAAAAAAAAAATAAATTGTAAATAATCCTAGCCTTAAAGAATAGATTGTAAATAAAGAAACGTGGAGTTAGAAGAATTCTGAAGTGCATTTCTCTTGGAAATAATATCCACGATCTAGTGATACGAACCGTATCCTAGAAAAGCAGAAATTTGTAACAGTATTTTAAAATTATATTCTTATAAAACAACAGCTTGCGATACTTTATTTTTTACATTCACCAATAACTCTGGTAAGTTATTCAGTTAAGCAGAAATACTTCCCTAGCAAGACTGGTGAGGGATTTACACATAGGATATCTTTGACAGAATGAAAATTCGAAAATACAGAGTTATTTAAGTCTTATAAGGCTGTTTTTTTGCTACCTCGATGTCTGTGTCTGTTATCCCTGAAAAAGTATCGCAAAGTTGTCCGATTTAGTTCAACAGACACCTACGTCTGATAAGAAATAAAAATAGTGTTAAGAGGGGCTGATTCAGTCAATCAGTAGCTGATTATTTGTCATACAAGAGAGCATACAGAGCAAATGCAAAACGATCCTAAGAAATTTTACAAGTTTGCTCACCCAAAGCGTAAAGTAGAGAGGTACATGTTCCTTATGTATTATGATAAATCCGACGTCTTTCATTTGTCTAACGTTTTCGCAGATTTCTTTAGAGGACAGTATTCCAATGATTGATTGATTCGATGATATTTTCCTCCGTGCCGTGTTTTTCGAAGAAGAGTGTATTTTTAACTTTATTACCATAAGGTATATTATTATTATTATCTTTAGGATTATAGATACAATTAGTATTTTAGATTCATACGTTGGCTAAGAATATTATATGTGGAGAGAACATTTTTTAAATAAATAAATGAATAAATAAATAAAAATATCCACATACATCCATAATATAAGATAAGACTAAAAAAAAGAGAAGGAAAAGTGAAAAAAGTAACAAAAAGCCTTTATCAATATGAATACAATACATACAACACGTACATATCGTGACACGTGCAATACGCCAGGTATGTAAATATGCACACGAAATATTTTTATAAGTGGGCTTAGCTGCCAATGTATGTTTGTAATACCGTTCAACAGGCCGAGTTATATGTCGATAAGAAAATATTCGCCGACGGCATTTTTTCTTTCCCCGATCGGCTTGAAAGTTTTTTTGTATCATATCGTTACTGGGGATGAAAAGTGAATTTATGGGTAAACCTAACACTGTAACCAAGACAAAAATGGATCTCTGCTTAGTCTGGTGAGCATAGATTTACAAATTGTTTGCCGAAGATCTTTATTGGCCTCAGACAACAAGTGTGGAATCCATTTACCTTGTGTACGTACCTTGCCAACTTTTTTTTAAATGCCTTTGTACGGTGGACCAGGTAGACCCAAAGCTTCTTGATAGTTCCTATATAGTTAACCTTGGATCGGACTCCACTAGAGATTTTAAGGCGTCGTTATCGAATTGACCTGGGTGTCCAGTTCGATGCTTATCTGAGAGGTCATAATCACTTGCAGCAAATCTTCTGAATCAACGTTGACACTTGTTGACCTTCAACACATCTCCATATATACCGCAAATTTTGCTTGTTGTTTCCGTGGCACTTAAACCGGCGTTAAAATGGAAAAGTACACAATTATGAATATGGCTCTCAGAAGGCACAAAGTCCGCCATATTATTACAGGGCTCCAAAAAAAATTTATATTGTTGGGAATAAATTACTAACAAACTGGTTGAAGAATAACACCAAAAAACAAGTATGCTTACACTTGTCTGGTTGCTGCAGGACTAATGAGAAATGGTATCTTGCGAAAATAATTGATTAGCTATGGGACCCCCTAATATATATTTTTTCATAGCCTTCAAATTTTTCTCTTTTTTTTCTTTTTTCTCAAATCTTATATGAGATGTGTTCATTTGTTTACTTCATTTCCCCTTCTTTGCATAATTTGTTACACATACAGAAATAATATCACAAATACTCCGTTGTTAATGCAAAGCGACAAGCTCAACTCCATACAAAAGCGATCCGGGGCGATGAACCGAAAATGCGAACTTATCCTGTTGGCGTTTTGTGCCGCACGATAGCTCGATAACGAAAACCGTAAACCGATTCCTCGTCGTACGAAATGGGAAGGAACGACGCGCTGACGCATTCAGAAATTATCAAACATGCTGGAAATTGGTATTGCTAACGACAAATATAAAATATTTTTTTATCATTTACTACAATAAACATGTACTTTGTATGCATAATTCCGCTTTCATATTTACATAACTGGTAAAATAATATAAAAACAATAATAAAAACAAAATCTCCCATCTCCCATCTCTTACCTCCCATCGTTGAGTACATTCCGTAAAAACTATTCTTGCTACATCACACATTTCCCTAGCACTGGAGAATAGCCAAAACTAGACCAAAAAAGAAGCGTGGATACTCAATATCCTTACACAATTTAAGACCATCTGAATGTTCCGCCATCCTTTTCCCAAATTGTACAACATACCATGAAACAACAAATCGAACTGTTTTGTTATGGCCAGGCCGATATTCATGATTTTCAGTTTGCATTTCGTGCTCATCGCAACACATCTGGTCTATTCATTTCTATCACTGAGTTAATTAGAAAAAATCTTAATCAGAATAAAATCTCCGTATTTATCTCCCTGAACTTTTTGACGTTGACAGAGTCCCTCATTTATTACTTAATTGAAAACATTTGTTACAATTTTAACTTTTTTAGGAGTGTATGTAATCTTATGCAGTCTTACTTAGTCAATCGGAAGCAGTTCGTCTCTATTAATAAAGTTTTCTCTGGGATAGAAAAAATGAACTCTGCAGTCCTTCAAGCGCCAATTTTAAGTCCCAACCTATTTAATCTTATAGTGAATGACTTAACTGAGGCAATAGAGACAGACGAGCGTACTTATTTTGCTTACTTATTTTATTACGCCGAAAAAATTCCCGTTCTTTTGAGCTGTGGTCAGTGAACAACTGATTCGTTTGAAAGTAAAATAAATGAACGCCTAGCACGAATTAATAAGTGGACGGTCAACAATTCTCTTTGTGTTAACGTGTGTAAATCAAAAGCTTTCTGATCGACCGCGTTGGACATAACGATGTCACTTTTAACATTAAAACATATGATAAGTATATTGAATTGATGGAGTCCACGCGATCTGTTGGAATCGATAAGAAATTAAACTTATGGATAATATTAACGAAAAACTTTGTCCGACTTTGCGAAAATTTTACAATCTTAATGTTTAGCAGTTAGCATGAAACTTAAACTCGCTTACACTCTTTTAATCACACTCGCACATTGTAATATACTAAAAATGTGTAATTCTCTAGTTACGAAGTATTAATATACATATATATATATATATATTAGGGGGACCCATAAGTAATCAATTATTTTGCATTCATATTTTGCATTTAACATAATCACTAGTTAGATAATTAGATATTTTGTCGAATACATAATTACTATTAATTTATTATTGTTTATTAATGTATATTGTTTATTTTAATTATTAAAATGTTTTCTAACTAGTTTACTTTGTTTGTTACTGTCTGGCGAAGTAAGTATATTCATTACACCACAGTTCCACTTACAACACATGCAAATTATAAAAATTCTGTATGGCAATTTCTCTTATGGACGCCCTAATTTTGGCGAGCTAGTCACATTTAGTTAGAGCCCTTTAAGTATGCTACATCCCATGAGATAACATCACCCGCACAAGAGGAACAAAAATCTGATTGATATTTTCTCTTATTGATGCACTGCGCCTAATAAATAAACCTTTTAAGTAGAAATATTATCTTGTATTTAATACTATATTCTTTAGGAAGTAGTCTTGATTTTTTCTTTTTAACAGTCCCATTGGGTTTAATTTCAGATTTAAAAGCTCATTTACAACCTATTGCGGTGCGCTTTTAAGGTATATCTGAGATTGAATGATTTTGCATAGATAGATAAGTAAACTAAATTTGAGATAATGGGGAAAAGAGAATTTTAAGAAAGCTTGAACCAAAAATAGGATGTTATTTCTAAGCTTGACGTTAAAAAGAAGACGTGTTATACGATTAACAATAGTTTGAAGCCTGTCTGAGTTATACCTTAGGCATCCAGGAAAGCCGGAAATGTAATAGTTAACGTGCGTCGCAAGGAGCGATAGTATGTTTAAGGTGTAGAGAGAGATATAGGGTTAGATTGTACAATTTTCAGAGCATAAGATAAACTTTAGTAGAAACATTGCGAATGTGAGGCCCAAAGTTGAGTTTGCGATCAAGGGTTACTCCAAGACATTGCATTTAATATACACAGGGAACACTGAATAATAAAGCTTTAGTCTTACTGGAGTTTATGCAAACCACTATTTATCTATCGTTCACGAGTTATTAATTGTTTTCGAACTAATGCAAATTATTTGCATATATAAAGCAGACAGATGTCAGCTGCATATACAAAGAAACGCAATCGTTGTCAAGTAAACCCCCAAGATCATTTACGAAGAGATTAAACAGTAGGCGGTCAAAATTAGAACATTGCGGTATACAGAACACACTCTCGGTGAGGCAGGAGTTAGAGTCATTCGCAAGTACAAACTGCTTACAGTTTGAAATATACGGCAACATAAGCTTACAAGCACTTCGAAAAAAGTTGAATTTATCATACAATTTCTTAAGAAGCTTAGTGTATGGAACTTCGTCAAATGTTCTTCTTAGATACAGAAAAACCAGAACACTGCCCATACTAACATTGATGTTATCCCTTATGAGCTCCATGACGGAAATAAAAAGTTTCAAGGTGCAACATTCAGACCGAACTGGACATCGTACAGAGTATTACTGTTATTCAAGAATAAATCGAGTAATTCCCCCATAATACGCTCCATACCTTTAGAGAGGCAGGGTCTCCTGAGCTCTACTCAGGAATGGCAGGGCTTATTCGGGCTATTCTCCACTCTTTGGAAAATTTGGAAGTCATTAGCATCGCACTCACGGCCTCTAATAGATAATTAGATACCCAGAGAAAAATCAAGTTGAAAAGTTCGATAAATACTCCATCAAACCGAACCCAGGTAGATGGTATTTTCCGTACAGCATTACAAAGAATGTTTTCATTCATAGTCTGGGATGAGAAAAATAAACCTCTATCTCTAAAATTATTGAAATTATTGAAACATGGTGGGAAATCGCAGACATTTAGTTGGTCGTGCAGGAAAAACTCATTAAAAACGTTTACATCTACCTCAATAGAGTTGTCACTTCTACCTCTTAGTGTACTTTTATTACGGAACAGGTTTGGCAGAATTAGCATTTCCGAAGAAGTTAGCACACGCTTGATTTTTTCCTTCTCATTACGTACTTCACCCTTTTACGCAACTTACAGTAGATTCGCCAGTGAATAGTCTTACGGGACCGAAGATATTGTTCACACGCAACGTCTCTGAGGGACCATTCATACGAAATATTACGTGAATGGGCCAAGTTAAGAGCGCCATTATCAGATGAATATTTAAAGTCGGGAATAAAATATAGAACGTTTAGAAGTTCAAGTTGGAAGTCTAAGCAATTTTAAAGATAATTTGTTCTCAAATCAAGCCTTCATAAATAATCAATGGTTGCTTTAATATTGGTCTTATTTATTTATTTAAATCTGCAATTAAAATTCAATCGGAAGAAAATTGAAGCGCCAGCGATTTCGCAACAAACGCCTTTATTTATTTATTTATTCCACTTATACAGAAACTCAACTGAAACACACAACAGTCGAGTTCAAATGACTCTTAAAGTAAATCTTAAATTAATTATTATTAAAAAAACTTAGTATAAGTACAATAAAACAAATAAAAGGAAAAAAAGCATGTACACAATTAGCACAGAGCCACACCCACAACCGGCACAGAACCTAGTTGCAAATGAACCCCTAAGCCATCGCAAACATGCAAAAGCTTGTCAACCAATAATAGTTCACAACAATTAATTTTCGAATCATAGTGACTTTTTAGGATTAAGAGCTAGTTCAAGTACGACATTGGCAAATCTCGTGTATTAAGCAATGTTGCTTTAATGGACTTTAAAGTGTCCATTAATGAAAAAAGGTGATAGACGTTATTTAGGTTCTTGCAAACAACTCTGAGTGGGTTAAACAGCTCATAATTATATTTACAATGACTAAGCTTAACCAAGGTAAAGTGCCTAGAGAAGCGGTTAGGAACATTAAAACTTATTTCTCCAAGTAATGACGGCGAGTCAATAGCGCCGTTTATTAACTTGATTGCGAAGCAAACGCCAAGAACAAATCTACGTTTTTCAAGAGACGGTAAGGACATAGGGGGGAAGAGAAGCAGACAGATCCCAACCCAAATTCCTAAGAGCAAACAACAGGAATTGCTTTTGAATAGATTCAATTGAGTCTACATAGCACCTATATGAAGGAGACCACACAATAGAAGCATACTCAAGTATAGGCCTAACCAAACACGTATACAGCCTTTTGGTAATATACGGATCATCTAGCTCTTTGGACCACCTCTTGATGAAACCAAGAGCGGACCTAGCTTTGCTTATGGAGAACTCAACGTGCAAATTGAAACGTAGCCTACGATCAAAGAAGACGCCTAGGTCTGTGACTCAACGTCCTCCAACTTGTGCGAATCTATAAAATAATGGGTTATGAATGACTTACTTCTAGAGAAAGAAAGCTTCTTACATTTATTTAGGTGTAGTGCCATATAATTTGAAGAGCACAATGCCACCAATTTATTTAGGTCAGTTTGAAACTGATGTGATTGCGATTCTAAGGAAAAAGAAGAAAACAGTTTCACATCATCAGCATACATTAAGATCTGGCTAGATTTAATCGCCGAAGGCAAGTCATTAATGTATAGATTAAATAAAATGGGTCCTAAGTGGCTACCTTGAGGTACTCCTGACGAAACGTGGAATTCATATGAAGTGGTGAAGTTAAACAAAACCCTGAATGACCTACTATGCAGATAAGAGCTTATCCATTTCACTAAATGGGGAGGGAAGCCAGCGACTTGAAGTTTAAAGATAAGTAATTTGTGGTTAACCAAATCAAACCCTTTGCTAAAATCGGTGTATATGACGTCAGTGCAAGAGCCATTGGAAAATGCCTTGAAAACCTGACAAGTGAACTCTAACAGATTAGTGACCGTAGATCTTCCTTTTCGGAAGCCATGTTGGAGTGGAGACGTATACGATTTGATGGCAAAGGCCAAATGCTGAGTCAGAATTCTCTCAAATAGTTTAGGTAAAATACTTAGCTTGGCAATGCCTCCATAGTTCTCCACGAGATGTCTACTCCCACTTTTGTGAATAGAAATAAGATAACTACTCTTCCAACAAAAAAGGGAAAACACCTAAATTCAGGGACAAATTAAAAATCTTTGAGATAACACCACAAAGCTCAGTAGCTCAAGGCTTAAGTACACATGATGGAATTCCATCAAGTCCAGGCGCACAACTGTATTTCAGAGAAGTCAACCCATTAAAAACGTCGTCATCAGGAATACCCAAATTGGGTATTGAAACCGAGTTAATTATAGGATAAGGGTAATTTGCTGATGAATCAAAACTAGCAGACGAAAAGTTTCGTCGGAAGTACTCCGCAAACAGATTTGAGATTTCAAAATCATCCGAGGAGTCAGAGCCATTAAAAGAGACAAACGAAGGATGTGCAAAAATTTTTCTTTTTGAATTAACAAATTTAAAGAAGTATTTAGGATTAGCAAACAGAGAGGATTTAATGAACTGAAGGTATCTGCAATAATAATGGTGGTTGAGGGAGTTAAATCTATGCCTTGCGGCTGAGTACGCGAAATAGTCTAGAGAAGAGCCACTTTTTAAAAATTTCTTGAACAGCTTATTAATGTTTTTGTAATAGACTTCGTAACTGATATAAAGCGATAATGAGATTAACGCGTGATTCGAGAAACAAGGAGCAACAGGTTGACAATATTGTTCAGAAGTGAGATTCGCGGTTATGAGAAAGTAACCGATAAGTGTAGTGGACAGTACGTAAGTACGTTAAAGGCTTTACCCGCGTGGAATCAACTGTAATTGAAATCTCCAGTGATTACAATATTAGGGCGTATGGCATACAGGTCACTATCCATTCTTTCGAAAGGGGAAATGTTTTCTCTAGGCAAATAGACAACGCCAATCAGCAATGTATTATGTGGAGACTCAGTTCTACGAAAAGAGAGTCACAGATCCTCTCCATGACTCGAGAAACTACCCTATAGTGCGGTTTAGACGAGATATAGAGGGGAACTCCCCCACCCCTAGACACTGTTCTTTCATTTCTAGATAAATTATACCCTGTCAAACCTACATCCTTTAGAGTTTCCTAAAGTTTTAGAAGAACTAATACTCTCGTAGTTCAGATGTACAACGTTTACGTTAGAACCGTACCACTTAAGGCAGTCCCGAAAACATTTCTTGATCGCACTTGGTCCAATATTCGAGGCTAAAGACTATGAGGCAAGCAAAATAAAAAGAGAAGCACGAGCAATGTGACTCGTTTTCAGGCAAATTACCAGAGCCAAATTCGAAAGCAGAAAGAAATTGCGTTTTATACACGCCGATAACATAACTTTCAAGAAACTGTCGCACTTGAAGTGCTTCACGCATAAAAAAATAACTAAATGCATCTTCTATTTCTTATTTACACGTGATGAACTTGCCAATTTTTTTTCCTAACTTTTTTTTTTTTTTGTTTGTATTGACATAAAATTAGTTTTCTATAAATTTAACATTAACCTTTGATTTGTCGATGACTAGTATTCGTCACTTCCACAGTTTTAAGGAAGTTTTGTTTTATCATAGTTGTAGGAATTTTTCTTAAAGCGCTTGACTCTTACTTCAAATCCACCAATAATTTAATGTTTACAACCAATTTCTAAGAGCCTCGATTTTAAAGCTGGCAACTTTGGTAAGTCGTTAGCTGTGTGCACTGTGACTTTAATTGCCGCGAACTTTTCTGTTAAAGCATCTAGTGAAAGGATGCAAAAGTGATCAGGTCTTCCCCAACTTGCACGCCCATTTAATATGAACCATATACATTGTCAATGTTAGTAAGTTACGGTAACATTCTATTTTCTTTCTTGTTGACTTATGGTATTGCATGCCTTCTAAATATTTCTGGATTCCTGTAAACGTTTCATTTTCTTTACCATTAATTAAAGTGTCAATTTTTCCATGTTCTGCGTATTCTTGTAGTTTTTGACTTGATTATTGTGTACGCTAACTTAATTATTGGTTGGCTGGTTAGGAAATTCTTCTACTTTTGATTTTATTCCCTTACCTAAAATAAATTTCAAAAATCAATTTTTGTGTTGTTTTTTTCCATAATTTATTTAGCATTCAAAACGAAGCTTCAGAAACGCTATAAAGTACATATATTCTTGATCAGCGGGAAATTCTTAATTGATTTAATCATGTTTGTCCGTACGTGCGTATGTGTATCTATGTGGTGTTTGTTGTTGTAAAGATATCGACTTCAAACATTGGAAGTTTCTGCACGCAGGTTGGTATTGAAAATGGGCCAAATTGGTCGAAGCAGAAGGGCGCAGTGGAGCATAAACTAAACGAAATTCCGTTTTTTCTAACAAAAATTTTTGGGTTTTTGCTTATTAAGTTAGAATGCTAAAACTTTCCACATTTGCTTTACGAGACATTTTACTCTCTACGCCCAAAAATGGAACCAATCGGCCGTGCCCACCCAAAGTTACGAGTAATTAAATTTTATATTTTCCACTTTTTTGAGGTTCAATGCTTATTTATCGTAAGGCAAACAGAAACAGAGAAAACGTTTAGAACTATTTTGTACACTCCTCAAATGAAGACAGATTATCTGCCTAAAAATGGGTTGATTTTAGAATAGATATGGTAGACACTTCGATTAATTTTTTCTAATAATACCAGAGATACGGATATCAAATAAAAGAACTTGGAGTGTAGAATGCGAAAAGCATAGTGGTGGGTATGCGAGATTTGAATATAACTTTCTTACTTGTTTTTCTCTGGCGCAGGACAATAACCTATTGGTTGCAAGTTACGCAGCGCTTTCTTATATGAAACAAATTAACTATATTCTGGTTTTTTCATTCCGGATTGCAAAGAGAATGAAAAAGTACAATATTTTCATATGTAACTATGTTGTTTTATAAAGATGTAGCATTTTCAATAGTAAGTTGTTTTTTTCTAAGGTACATTTCAACACGTTTCTATTCGAAAAACAATTGCATCACGTACATTAATCGATAATGAATTTGACATATACTTCGAAGTGCTCTTGAATTATTTAAATAAAATCTTTATTACTCAAGTAGTGCTCACACTCGCTTTATTGTGTATTAATGACTAGTAACTCCAACTCTACTGGTCAATATTAAAATGTGAGCTCCGACGCGCTAGGAGAACTATAATAATAGGCCAAGTTATTGTAAGCTAAAGCGTCTCTGTCTGTCTCTTTCTTTCTCTATAGAAGTTTGAACCATAGCGTTTCCTTTCCTTTACAAAAAGGAACGTTGCAGTATATACATAAACAATGGGAGAAATATAAAAAAAATAAAAGTAGCAATACTAAGTTTGGCTGTGGCCGAATTTTTTATACCCGTTTAAAAGAAATACAAAAAAAAGTAAATTTTGATCTTCATTAATACTGGGGGGACGTGACCAATATCTTTCATTTTCTACAGGTAGGAATATACCTGCTGCAGTTTATAAGTAGTGACCCAAAAACCGAATTTTTTTGAAGAAATCCTCATCTTTCGTTGGCTACAAAAAGTAAATGAACAAATTCAAGTTAATCTACTTCAGCAAATTTAAGTTGGCCACGAATTAAATAATGTGAATGACTCTAAAAGTTTTCATTTATAAAACCAATGCGTTTGGAGATTGTTTAGACTCCACTATATATCCGAAACTTTATAGTTGACACGAGCAAGACAAAGTTTATAGCCACTTGTAATGCCTTATTTGGCCTTACACTTAGTTTCGATTTTCTATTTAATACTGAACAAGAAATTTTGATATACGCATTTATTGGCTGGTAGGAAATAAGTTTTGTTTGTCTAAAATAATGGCCAAATATCTATTAGCTTGTGGCCAAAAATAATGTCAGGCTTAGGTGAATTATGTTCAGATTTCAGTGTATGTTTTCGAAAAGAAAGTTGAGAGAAGAGACCAAATTTTTAAAAAGAAGTGTCGTCGCTTAATTCTGTTATAGGGGGATATCTATAGCTTGGGTATGACTCAGGGCTTCCAAAAAATTAGGTTCTAAATAAAAGAATTCCGTTTTTTTACCTACAATATATAGTTTTAACTGCTTGGGATTCAAAAAGACTATGCAGGCTTAAGGTGTTAATTCTTCCAGAAACACACTAGCGAGCTAGCGAGGGAAGAAGAAACAAACCAATATTTGGGAAAGGACAGGCACAACACTTGGCAATTGCAACTATTTACCTATCTACACTATTCTTCAAGACTTAAAATTGTCGCCAGTAATCTGTAATTTAATTATACCGCACGGTAAAGGTTTTCTTTCGAGCAGGGAGCATATAAGATAACATGCCCACGCACACTATCACCTTACAGATCCCGTCCCTTCCTAAATAAAACAAGAATTCCTATCCGATTAATTTAAGTGTTTTACCTGACGTGTTTGGCGCTGCTGAGCAGCTAAATAACGAAGTGCAATGTGAAATATAAACAGGTATTACGTGTTTATATTTAGATAACGGACGAAAATGTAGCAACGATCACTTAGGCATATTCTTAAAGAAGAAAGGACTACAGGAATAGCACCACAAAATTTTGCACTACTCTCCTCAACAGAGTAATGCAACTGAACCCATCAATGGAACATTTACGAGACTGTTGGGTGCATGTGATTTCACGCAAATCTCCCAGCATCTACAAGAGCCATCTTAACGGCAATTAATTTCGTTAACCCTTTCAAATTGTGCGACTGAAAAGGGCCTTTCAGAGATTTGACGCGGCAAACGGCCGAATATTAAACTTATTCCTATATCAGGTGATGGTATAATGATGCACAGGCTGTGTAAAAAAAGACTAAAACTAAGTTCTTAAAAACAATGCGCTAAGTTGCACATTTCAAATATATGACTTTGGTTTCTGAACAACGTGGATCTAACGTTTATCATGCTCAAGAGTGTTGCTAGTACAAAATTAAAAACCATCCATATAGTTATTAGACAAAAAGCCTTATCCCAAAAGACGAATTCGTCAAAGGAAATTTTTAAGATTCTGTTTTCGCAAAGCCAGAAACGATACGGTGAAGTATCTTTCAGTCTTATTTAGAAAAAAGAATTGTGATAATTAAAAGTGCATGCCGCAATGTGCACAGAACGCTGGTGATTAATTTGGAGTGCACACTTTCTGCGCCGCCATTTCCGTATCTAATATTTATTGTTATTATTTTATATCTATATATTTATTAACACTTAGCATATATCTTTGTTTACATATTTTACTATTTGGTGTGGTAAAAAATTCTAGTTTACTGTAATTTCAGCATTCATAAACCATTTGTGACTAAAGATTTTGAATAAATGAGAAAATTTTGTGCGATGCGAAAAGTAGTAGAGAAGAGCTACCTTTAACACCAATAGCAAGGCCGAGCCTGCTTGGCGCGGGCTACGGGGATCAAAATATAAAGGAAAGTAAAGGAATGAAGTCAAAAATTGCAGATGCGTCACTCGATCTTTTGAGCCGCTGGAAAAACAAAAACAAAACGGAAACTGATATAGCTATAGTAGAGTAAAGACACTTTCCGCAAACACGGATCGAATAAGAGGCAAATTTTAATGAATTTGATGACGCAAGAAGAATAACGAAAAAATAGGCATAATTTTTCTTCTTCGCTCAGGTAAACGTAACCTTCTATCATTGATTCAACGTTTAAAACAATAAAATGTCCAATGCTTACGTCATTGCACAAATTGTGATGTCTCAACCGGGGCTATTGTGATATGAATAATGAAAAGCAGACAAATATATATATATATATTAGTATATTTGAATGTTTTTGGACATATATGATGATATGTCTAACATTGCAAGAACAAAAGACAAAATCTGACTATACAAAGTGATTTGCATGCGCAGTCGTATATGTAAATTATATGTTTAACAAGTTTTGTTTTAAAGGGTTTGTTGATAAAGCAAAATATGATAAATGAGAAGCTAAAAAGAAATGAAAAAAATTACAGAATATATGAAATATTTAGCGATAATAAAACTTACCCAACGTTAATGTCAATTCAGTGCTATCAAGTTCGTTAATTAACATAAATGATGAAGCGAACATAAATTATATATTTTGTGCCATTTCTTTGTTAATTTTTTACATTTCGAGTGTGTGTCTACATGCTTACGTATTATGTACGTACATTTTTCTACCTTTTCCAGCTAAAGCAGACGTTCCCCGTGCATACAAACAAATAATAAAATCAGGGGAAAACTTATTTTGCTATTAATAAAAAGATATGTGTTAATTAACATACTACATTCATTTAGCAAAAATGTTAAGAGAAAGCCTTAATACAGCCTAAAAAAAGAATTATTTGAAAATTTTTTTGGATTAATAACAACATTCCGCGAGGATAGAGCGAGAGAGAGAAAATTTTCTAAAAATTAATAAGAAATGGCAACACTGGAACTATTCTCGCGAGGCATCTTTACGTGTTTTCTGGTGCCAATTCGAATCTACAAAAAAACATTTAATCTGCTTGTCTATATAATTAGAGATGTGCACGGGAGCTTTTAAAAATTATGATATCTGTATAATTGGTGGGTACTTGAGTAAAAAAGTTAAAATTTCAAATAAAATAGAGGCGATCTTTTGTTATATTATAAAAAATTTGTAGTTTACCTTGTCAAGAGTCCTGCAAATATTTCTTCAAAAAATGATATTTTAAAGATAGTGTAAAATTCAAGAGAAAAGAATGACAAATGATGCGAGTCTTCTCTTGGGCAGTTTTGAAAAGTCATGCTACGAGAAAAACGAATTTAAAGCTTTTAAAATTATGAAAGGGTTGTCTATAATAAAGTTTGTATCATTTTTTTCTTTAATCTGCCATATCAGCATCATAAGAAAGCTCTGCCAAGTCCAAACATTCCTCTACATGCTCTTTACTCGAACATTATATGCTCGAAAGTGTCTTTGTGTTGCAGCTGTCGAAAGTAGGATTGAATCCTTTGCACTTTACGTGCTGCAAAATGACAAAGAAAAGGGAAAAAACATATAATTCCATAGCCGAATTCATAATTAATAAGTGAAACTATATTTTAAACTTTAAACTTCCTGTCATCATTGAAAGCATTTGAATCATTCTCTGTTTTATATCCACTCAACGGTCTTCTTAAAGGGGCTATGTTAACGTATTTTCACATAGGTTTCCAAAAACATCCCATCGCGTATTAGAGAAGTTAGAAATATGTAGGTAGCATATAATCGTTCGTTTTGACACAGGCTGTCTTAATAGGACAAAGTCCGAGAAAAGTTTCTCCCTGCTAATGAATTTTTTCCACAAAATGCAAAGGATTCAAGACATTCACCGAGCCAATAAAAAAATTCTGAGAAATTTAATACGTCTTTTCGGTGTCAAACTTTCAGTAAAATAGGTAAAAAATGAAGAGAAGCCTAGATGGGGCTAAAGGAATGTACCTAGCAAACTATAAGTGTATTTCTATCTTCTTTTGAAAAATGGTATGTATTTCTTTCTTGCATCGTCATAGCTTATTAAATTTTTTTGCAAATTCAGTTTTTTTTAATAAGTAAGTAAAACTATTTGAAAATCATTTTCTTTTCTATTTAGTTTATTTAGGCTGAGACAAAACGGCATAAAAATGTAAATATTATCTACTACTAGGCACCGGAAGATAAAATTTTAAAATTACAAAAAAAATCTAAACCCTATATCTATATTGTGCAGGACATCACTACAAGGACGCAAGATAGCTATGATATGTAGCTATTACCAACACTGCACACACTATAATACATAAATGAAAAATTTAAAGAAATCTGAAAGTAAACTAATCCTCAATAAAATCAAATATTTAAACAACAATGTAGTATCAAATTAAACAAAGGCCATCGCAATTGAATTAATGTTATTACGTGATTAAAATTCGGGCTAATATCTAAATGAATGAAAATAAGAAGACGAAAAAATAGGACAGCTTCTGAGAAGTAACACGGAACCACAGTTGCCCTTCATTTTTGCCCGTAAAGTGGGCGAAGCTTTTTGAAAAATGTGTTTACTTTTATTCTTGATATATTAAGTGTATCACAATTTTATCGCTTTAAATAAGCTTTCAAATTTGTATTGACAAATTTTTAGTCGAAAACATTAAATAATTTTTCACTTTTCGTGCTTTGCAAGTACATTGGATTTTTTGGGTTGACGTAGCCTATTTTCAAACACGATTTGTGGAACATAAAAGGATGTCTACAAAGTGTGAGCGTAATACACAAGTATTACAATTGCGAGAACAGATGGTTGAGCACACTTACAGACAAATCGACTTAAGAAATAGTAATAATGATTTAATTTAACAGACCGCTCGATTCGTAAAAAATTTACATGACTGGCATATCAGAAGTAATATACTTCTTTGTTGGTATATGCTCAAATTTTGTAACTTTCTTTAATTACAACTTCTTTGCCCTCCAAATAAATTCAATACCTCACTAATGAAGACGTGTACCACCGCAGATTCGCTTATATACGTCATGTTATTAGTTTCATAGGTAATAGGCTTTAAAGCAATTAATAACTATAATCAATTTAAATTTAACAAATCTCTTTGAATGTTCAGGCCGAAATAAGGACAGTTGCTTTTAGTTAATTTGATTTTGTTTTCTTTATGTTAAAGATTTTGATGGACAAAAGTATATTTCGTCGAAATATATATTAGACACATATTCAGCTTTCTATACGTATTAAATTAAAAGAAGTTCGTAACTTTATTTACTGCCTTCGCTGCAATGAGCATTCCTCTGCCAAAACCCATCCGTTTTAGGCTAAACTATTTATATTTCTAGATGTTCTAAGAAGCAAGCCTTAGTTTATTTTGCCTAACCGCTTCTCTTTCAATCTTTAGAAGTTATATACAATCATACGAAAAACAATAACAAGCGGATATATATATATATATATAATACAATATGTATGCATAGATGTATATGAACCATTTTAAAAGTTTAATAGATAAAAGGGGAGCATGAATGCCTCGATGAATGAGTGAATTTTTTTAGAATTGCTCTGATTACTAATGCTAAATAACTGCATTATAAAAATATCTTTTTTATTTACTCTTGCATTTAAACCACGTCACTCTCAACACATATCACTAAGGATTCCATGATAGCAGGAACAGTGATAATGCATATCACTGGCAAAAAATAATCTACGTTTGTGTCCACGTTCCAGTTTCTTTTTTGTTCGGTTTAATTTTTGATTTATTAAATTATAGGCACCGATGCGCCATAATGTTAGAGGGTATTGCGTCAGCAGAGTTGAATACTGTTCGAAAAATTTAACTTATTGTAAAATCATGACTCTTAATAAAAACAATAGACACACTGCAGAAGGTATCATGGTTTACGTTAAAAAAAAATTTTTTTTGTCGTTTTTTATCTAGTTTTCGTAACCACAACTCCGACTCTCTGTGTAACTTCTAGGAACTCCAATACGCAATTGATAAGCCTTTAGTACTTAAATATTGATTTGCTTGTGGGTTAGCAATCTTTCATTAGGAAAGCGAACCATAAATCCATATGTACACATACAATAACTAAAACAACAACGACAGCTTCAAGCGCGACGTTACGTTGAAAATTGTACGTATTAAGTTGTAATCGCTACTAGTTATTCGCTGAATATAATTTTGCGTAATCATCTGCTTTCATTTCGTCTGTGAGCTTGTTAGCACATGCCCACGCTTATCAGAACATATCACGACAGCTATTGTTCACTCATTTATAGCATACACATTTATATTAGTTTCATAAGACTGACATACCCAATTTATCACGCAAGCAAAAATAAAACATCTTAATAATATGCTTGGATTATAATTTGGCAATACTACAGAGATGTCCTGTAAAGCGAAAAAAGTAACATGTAGGGAGGTCTATTTGTAATAAGTTATATAAAAAATTTTTTTTAACAAGTTTTTATTTAAGTGAACTAAAAGGTAGAAAAAATGACTATACATAAAAGCTTGGGGGGTGTAAGGTTTTAATGTGTTAGAAATCGTTTTTTTTTAAACGCGCTAAGAGTTTATGTCCAGGCAGATAAAAGTAATTGTAATAAAATTTTACAGTTTTAGACGATTATTATTATCACTTTTGCTCATGCACACTGCGAGCTGTATATCTGTATATCAGAATATCCCTCGCTGCCATACATTCATAGTCCCCTTCACTTGCTTGGGATTCTACGTCATTCCTGGGTTTATTCATCACATCTTCTTCTTCTTGAACCTCTAAGATTACTGATTCTTGATCCCGAATGTCAAAGGCATGCTTTTTCAAATTGGTTATCTTTTTCTGTATGCAACTGGCTGTACTCGTTGATTATCTTCGTGCACTACAAGCGTTTGTCTGAATCGTAACCTCCAATCAATTCAATTATTACTTTACGGCATATTTTGGGATTGTAATAGAAATTCTCCGGGTAGTTTGCGGCTATGGAGTAGGTAACTCTTATAATAACTAGAGAATTTCTGGTAATCATTTTGCTATTATCAATTAGTGATATCAACTTTCTTCTTTTCCTTTGCTTGTCTTCATCAGGGTACTGGTATAAATTTGGATAACTAGTGAGGTTTCGTCGTTTTCTATTCTCCAAACGTCCCTGTCGTTGTGTCATAGCTTTTTTGAACGCTTTATCTCGCTTTGTTGTGTTAACATTTAGCTTAATTGCTGTTCTTTGTTGTTCATTCCGTTTCATTCCGTTCTCGAGACGTCTCTTTCGTTACGTTCTAGTTAACTCCATATATATTTCCTTTGTTGTCTCTCTGATAATTGCATACCTACCTCTCTCACTCAATAAAATCGTAATTAAAAAAAATATATACGTGATATTAGGTGCTTCCATTTATTTTAATGATTTTGTCTCTTAAAAAAAGCATTTCTTAAGGAAAATTAATATATATCAACCGAAATATTTTCCGTCATTTTCTACAACTTCTCCCATCTTTCTGGCAGCACGGCTATACTCTGTCGGAAGAACGATCTTAGTTTGACAGTAATTCAATCATCGACCCAAAATTGCACTTATTCAGCATATCGATCTGTTGCATCGATCTAAACAAGTGCTAACCAGAAGGCGCTATGTTTGGTGAGTAAGTTAAATGCGGTTGAACATCCCATACAAAAGGATGACTTTTCGTCTATTAACCACTATTGGAGACATTTTTTGTAACAATACATCGTGTGATTTGTTTAATTTACCTCGGTAGACATTGCATCAATAGAGTCCTTCGATTTTAGCAGCTTCTAATACACTACATCTTGTTGTTTCCACCATATGCAGCGCAAAACTTGATTGCCATGAATATTCCACTTCGTTTTCGAGTGGATGACTCTCTTGGACTAGCCCATGACTTTTCGCGCTTAGGTTTGTCGTAGTTGATCCACTTTTCATCGCCTGGCAAGTAATGAAGCCGCAATGTTGAAACGGGTTAATGTGGTATTTTCAGTCAATTCGTATGTTAGCAATTTTTCCTCCTTCTGGATCATTGTCATCGTATGTAAAAGTCTGAAAACAGTTGATTCATCAAATGCTAAGCTATTAGAAAGTCCTTTGACGGTGTGAGCTGGATTTTCGTTATTGTTGTAAATTCTCTGGCTTATATTTGTTAATCCTTTTACTTGGAATATTTTCTGGGAATTTTTTTCCTTCTTCTTATTTTCTCATTAATCTCGAGCTACAGTTGATGCCAACGGCACATTATGATTGTTTTTTCACGTTACACAATCCCGTATTTAAAGGTGCGTGCAAAATTCCACGACGGTCGTACATTGAGAAGCGCCCCCAGGTTTGGCCGAAAATTTGCCATTTAAAACTATTTTTGGCGGCCACCATTTTATATGCAGACAACACTTTTTTCACATTGCACTGTCGTCGTAACTAAAGACTATAGCGTCTGTATATATTCGTACAGGTGTCTGTCGGTCCGTTTTTACTATTTTTTAAAAAACAATGCTATGATCGATAATCTCGATATTTACTTTGCATGGCGGCTAGTCGTTATGTAAAACATACTTCGTATTATTTTGTAAAAAGAAAAAAGAAAAACCAAAAGAACATGAGGAAAATGTAGCCGAAGAAATTAGATCGGCAAATAGAAAAAATAGAGTTCGTTTTTAATTCAGGCTACTGGGAGGTAATTGCGTATCTGAAGTTTAGCATACGCTTTTGTTTTTCAGCTGTTTTCGCGTCACAATACCCTGTTAAAATCCCTTTTTCCTATCCGTTAAATTATACGAATGCTAAGTAGCACAAGTTTTGCATTAGGATTGGTTGTTCTGAGTTAATATTGGCTGTTCAGACTTGAATTTATAAGAAAAAAACAGCTGTAGTAGAGAAACAACACGTATTGTTCTTTACTTGGCATTCAAATAGCGCGAGGAATAAACCAATAAAACAGTTTACTAACAACATGGAACATAAACTTTTGTTTGCTTAATATAGCTTAAACATGATGTGCATATTCGCATATAAAACTGAATTACATAAATTTTCGTTAATCTGGAAAAAAAAGAAAACTTTAATCGACGAACAAAATCAAAACGAAGTAAAAAATTATTAAGCAAAATCCTTTGAATTTGTGAAAGGTATAAAATATTTGGAATATATTTATATTGTCGTATACAGATTTCGGCGAAAATGGTCAGTTTCAAAAGCAAGTTGCTGAGTACATGTTACAAACTTGCTTGTTTGTTTCTTTATCTCATTGGAGCGCAGAACCATCTTTTATGTTTTGGATTTCAACAGCCATAAATTAATAATATTTATATATACATATACATATTTATATATATATATATATATATATATATATATATATTTTTTTTTTTTTTTGTTTCTTTTCAATCGACACAAGTGACAGAAACGAACTATCAATTCTATCGCGAACGAAAGTTAACTAAGAGATACACCGCTGCTAGTGTACCTTTTGGTTCACTAGCTTACGCCTCGATGCCGTGAATTGAAAGCCATTTAGTTTGTAAGTTTAGTTTTTGTCTTTTAACATTTATTTTAAAAAACTGAAGTGAAAATAATGGGCAGATTTGACCAACATGATTACAATCATCTAGAAAATTATATAAACGTAAATAAAAACCAAATTGTATAAAATTCGGCATAAAAACCATTTTCAACAAAAAAAAAAAGAACAAATGAAAGAAAAACAAATAGTGAGATAAATTGCTTTAAAGAAAGTAAAGTAAGTGTGCGTAAATTAAGATAAATTACAAGTGGTTTGCCAAACAGTTGAAGACTGAAAGCTAAATATTTATTGCGTGATTATTCCCCTGAAAATGAGAGCGAAAATTAAATTTTTCGTACGTAATTACCCTTATGGTCTATTTAGTTTTGGCCTGATTTGAGAGATATAAGTGTGTCTTGCAACTATTGTACATAGGTAAAGCAGAAAACTCGAAAATATAACTTATCTTTCGTTATGCATAACTGGTGTCCGAGGGGAAAGTTAGCTAAAGCCTAAAATTATTTATTATATAATATATTCTAAGAAAGACGAAAAACCTAATTCTAAAAATTATTTATACTATGAAACTTAGGTAAAATAAAGATAAAAATTTAATGAATTAAAAATAATAAATTTCTTGTTTTTGTTACCACAGATTAATGTAAAAACAGCAAATAAAATTCGCGAATAGCGCGAAGAATGAATAAATAAATTATTTTGATATCAAACATTCAACTTAAACTTTTGTTGGCTTAAAATCCATAGTCATACGTTTAAATCTAATAGCATGTAAGCACTGACATTTGTAACATAAATGTATACGATCTGAGATCGTACCTTTTGTTCTTTGTTGTGTAAAGAAATACACATGCTAAAACTCTTATGAGGACACAGGGACGGACGAAACTTACAGGGCGGGTTGGTCTATATCCTGAACTACCTTTGATCTCCATTGGCCTGGGATTTCATATGGAAGACGCCGAAATTGGGTCAGATGACCTTTAGATTTACCTTCCTCTCAACAAAACAGTAAACCAATTAGCGTATGTTTAGTAAATTACAAAACGGAGCTATCATGATTTTGTGGATAGAAACATAAAAAAAAAAATGCAATTGCTTTAAAAACAATAAATTATAAAATAATAATAATAACTGTTGTAGTAATAATAATGACATAAACGTGTGTATTCTATATTTATATACTAACAAATTAAAAAAAAATGTCATGTTATGCTTGTATACGGGGTGTTTATGGGACATATCTCTAAATATATGCATCACAATTTTTTTTTCAGATATGCTATGTTTCTGCTGCTGTTGCTGTTGTTGCAAGTGCAATTGCAATAAAAAATTTAAGTTTCATTTAAGTTCCATCTATTAAATCCTAAAAGATGATGTAAACTTTATACTTATAATATTAGTTGCTAAATTTAGATAAAGCTTGAAATTGTAAAGCCGTCAACTAAAGTCAATATTATACAAAGTATTAACGAATAATCTAAGCTGGTCTTTACTAAGGGGTAACACCACTACAGCAGCCTAAAAAAAGGATTTTTTGCACATTTGTTTTTCTAATATATAGTGAATCACGTAGGGATTTCTAAAAATTTTGATTTTTGTGTGGTTGGGAGAAAAGTCGAATTTTCGATCAAAAAATAAAGGATACTTTTTTATTAATAGGAAATGTTTGGATTAACTTATCAGACACATTCTACATGGTCTTCCGGAGAATGTCATTTTAAAGATAGTGTCAAAAATTCCAAGGAAAATAAAGAAAATTGTTTAAATTATGCCGTTTTCAAAAATTGTGTTCAAGACGATGGCGTTTAATGTTTCGACAGGTGCTACAGGCATGCTTTTTTATTACAACAATTTTTTTTTACTTTTTTCCATTAGTTTAAATTCTCATTCCCATAAAAATACTCCTTCATGCTCAAGAGATCTTTGTCAGTTGGTTTCCTCGACAACTTTTTGCTTGACTTTAGCTACATCTGTCAAAAGCAGAATCACACGTTTTATACATCATACGTTTCGAAGTAGAGGAAAAAATGTTTCTTTAAGTTCTTTTTAATTTTAATTCTTTTTATTCTACTTAGGACTAAATGTGGGTACACTAAATATATGAGTTTATATTTGTCACTTAAATTGTCTTTGAAATTTTCTTATGATATATCCATAAAAAAAATCATGTGTCAAACCTTTTTAAGATGGAAAAACTGGTTCACGTTACCAAAATGCCGTACCAGGCAGAATTCAACGCTGCATACCATGAACTGTCCTTTTTCTTATTGCATCGTATATTAACAAAAATGCGAAAAGAAACAGACTTCCAAGAGACTTAGACTTGGCTTCAGATTTGTTGATGGCAATTTAATTTCCAGAAGGCTAAACAATAGTTTGGAATTGTTAGTGCTTAGTGTTTTTCGTTAATACATAGGCTTTTTACAGATTTCATATTATGTGTAATATATTTAAATAAATATAGCACGAACACACTACTTGTGCTTTTTTAGATAAAAGCTAGGTCCATTATTACGCATCAAGCAATTCTCATATATGTATCATACATGTCACATCAGTTAATTTATTTACGCTAACGGCAGCTGTAGTCTACTAGTTATTTATACATGCATACAAACATGTACATGCATCCAACACTCACACCAAATGAAACAATATACCTTAGGTATGTGTTAACATATATGAATACTTGTTGTACTGTTGCAAGTATTTTAATGTTCCGTAACTATATATTCTTAACCAAACACTTGCAGAGATTTTGTTGTTCTAATATTTGATTTAATACGGAAGCTTCATGTTAGCAAAAAAAAAGGTGGCTCAAATTATTGACTTGATTTTTGTTGATTTACAATTTACAAGAAAACGCTTACAACGATTGCAGTGATTTTCATTATGATGGTAAAAATGACGATGTTATATTATGTGTGAGTACTTATATATAAAAATGACGATAATCAATTGATATTAAGGAGAACAACAACAAAGGTTTTGACTAGGCCGTTAAGCAGGACATATGTTCACAAAGGTTTTAAAAGAATTTCTTTCAATATTGTTTTGTCTTTGTAATGTTAACAAAGTAGCATTAAATTAACATATTTAATTCTTTGTTTTTCTAATAACTTGACCATCAAAAAAGAAAGGCTTTTTTCAATATCAATTCAATGTCAAGAGCTTTTTAGGTAAAGCTTTCTTTTAATAAGTAATAAAGTGAAATAATTTAAAGCACCCCGTATCTTTATTTTTCAATTATTTTTGGGTGATACCGGATGTCCATTACAGTCAAGGGGTACGACGCTGTAGGTCGGAGCAGTCGATCAGAGTAAAAAGAAATACAACGATATTCATTGAAAGGCAAAAGATATTGCTGGATAATATTACTTACCTAGATTATTATTTAAAAACTTTCTTGTAATTCCAAGCCGCAAAGCACATATTTTATATACTTTATATTTTATAACGGCGACTCATCAAATAATACTATTACAGGTTCTTGTCCTATAATATTATTAGCCTTTATTAAATAATGATAACAATGGGTGCAAATTTGTAAAGCTTTAATTTGCATTTATTATGTATATTCTGTCGATCATTGCTCCTATCATTATCTACACTGAAAACAACAGGGATTTAAGCAAAACTTAGCAATTGTTCTCATGGAACTACGACAGGAAAACTGTCTAAGCATAGGAAGAAGGTAGAAACCTTTTCAACAGTATTACAAAGAAACTTAATGCACAGCATTGTAAAGCATTGAACTGCTGCATTCCTATTTAAAGTAACGAAATGTTTATATCAGCATATCGATTCATTAATAAAGACACATTGTCATCAGTACTTATTCATTGCAATGTAGCGATATTGCATTGTTATGTCTATTCTATTAAATCTTAATCGTCATTAGATTCAATATTTTCAGTTTTCAAATTTTTAAATGTGCCAACCGAGACACAGGTGATATATATGCATACAATTTGCGAGGAGAATTCTTATCATCATTGCAGCGTCGAGCTAAACGCTCGCGAATTCGAAAAATCGTACATTTCTTGTTTTAAGAGGTAATACAGTTGTTAGCTTCGTCGATTAAAAATATTCCTAAAACCTAACTTACTTAATACTCTTGAAGGGGATATGTTTAAGTCAGAAGTACCCATTTCCTTTTCAGCAGATTTACGAATCTTTTTAACGGCTCGTGGTTCATATACCCGTTTAGCTGTATGATACACTCGCAGGTCACTACTTCATCAATAGTTGCTTTGTTCGTTTATTCATCGGTGAGAAAAACCAGATTTTATTTTTTGGATATTGGTAGCCACAAGTAAACATAAACAACAATTTGAATTTTTTTTTCTGTTTTTTCATTTACACATTAATGACAGTAACGAAAATGATACGAAACTCTTACGTATAGCAAAAAAAAAAAAAAGTTTTTCACTACTTCATCAATAGTTGCTTTGTTCGTTTATTCATCGGTGAGAAAAACCAGATTTTATTTTTTGGATTTTGGTAGCCACAAGTAAACATAAACAACAATTTGAATTTTTTTTTCTGTTTTTTCATTTACACATTAATGACAGTAACGAAAATGATACGAAACTCTTACGTATAGCAAAAAAAAAAAAACGTTTTTCAACCACCGGTTTCGTCGCGATCGAAAGCCAACTTATAGATACACTCAATGTGTGGTCGTCGTGTAAGTCAATGTTTTTTTATAAAAATCAAATTATTGGTTTTGGTAGCACAGAACAGATGAAATTACAAGAAGAAAAGTTTGCAGATTTAAGTATAATTTTTATATTGGAGAAAAAGAAGTATATATTATAAAAAAATATAATAGAATATACTCACTTATTAAGACATGAAAATCTGTTGTGCTATGAGAGAACCAATTCTTAGACATTTATTTAAGTTATTTTGCTATTTTTGCTCTAAGAAGAAATTGAATAAATGTCAAAACCAAAATAAAGATTACCTTCTAGTAAATTGCAAAAATCTGACAAATGGCGTACAGAACTATGGTTTTGGCACCTTTCACTGGCAAGTGAAAGTTCTACGCGAATTTGTTGCCAGTCCAGCACCCACTGCCGACAAATTTTCGGAAAATAGTAAAGCTAGTTCTACAAGGAGACGTGACTCTTCCAAACGAAAAGCTGAAGGTTTCACGGTTTTGGAACTAACGTCCAAATTGGTTGATGTAGTGGAAAAAACTTTTGGCAAGAAACGAAAAGAGAATACTCCATTCGAAAAATGTGTGTACGTGTACATGGTGTGTGCAATGTGGCCGTTTGCAAAAAGATGGTGTGTTTGTTCAGCTGTTACACTATACATGAATACATTGCTCTTATGCTTTCGTTTATAAAAGAAAATTTATGATTTCCGTTTTTCATTTATTTAGTTAAATAAATTTTTCATAAATAATATTATAACAGATTTTTATAATTTCTTTATAATAATTCATGCAGTTGTAAGCGCTTTTGCTACCATTGTTTGAAGATAACCTCCTTCTCTTTCGTTGGCTTCCGTGTCCGTAATCTACTTTTTACTTCGCTGTTCATTTCGCAATTTGCTGTTGCATTTGGGGGTATAATTCTTATTATTCATTTGCCTTTTTTCAAATAAATTTTTTGCACATAAAAAATACTATACTATTAGTTATTCTGTGAAGTTGATAGGAATAATTAAAACTCTCTTCTGCTTCGAAAAGAATTACTCTCTTTGTTTTCTTCCGTCTCCGGCCTTAAAAACTACTTTTTAAAGAAATTATTCACTTTACTAATTCTGCACTTCCTCACTAACCTGTATGTGAACAACGCTAGTGATATAATTTTACTTTAGCAAGGCACGCAAGCTATGTTCACAGCTTGTGCGTTGCGCAACAAGCATAACGCAATCATTGGGTTAGCGCTTAAGCGCAGTAGGATAGAGATTTTTAATGAGTTGTTAAGGATCAAGTGTTGTTATTGTGTAAATAAAATCAAAATTATAAATTGAAAAGGTTCTAAAGTAATATTGTTATAACTTTCGAAATAAAGCGTTACAAATATCAAAATAATAAATTTTTATGAGCTAGGGGCATGTTTCCTGAGAAGGAAAGTATGATGATAGTTATAAACGTTATAACTTTGATGCGTTAAGAAATTAAATTAATGAAAGAAAAATACAAAATGGTCTGTTATGGTTTTAAGGTTTTTCTTTACTACTATTTCATTATTTTTACATACTTAAACATCAACATTAGAACTTAAAATAATTTTTGCACGACCCTGCTTGCTTTACCAAAAAGAGGAAGACAAAAGCCATATGGTTCTCTAACTATATTGCCATATTGTTTGCGTATAATTATAACAACTTCACTGTAATAGGAAAAATTAAGCAACTGATGAGTTTTTGTGTGGACCCAATCTGTTGACGGTAAAGACCACCTAATACAGCAAACGAGTGAGAGTAATCGCGAAACTGTTGGCTCAGCGCTTCATAAAGACCAATGTGTTTTTTGCCTTATTGACGGTAATGTTTAAATTTTGCATTGAAAGCCAGTTTTCTGCCAAACAGGACTCCGAGATCAGCAATTGAAGCTAGTTTACTAATTTGCACATTACTAATTTTTTACGGTGTGTTGGCCGCATTAGTTCTGCAAAAACGTTTATTTACATATGTTATCATTTACAGACATTAAATTAGTAAAGCAACATTTGCAAAAGTTGTCGACATCCTCCTGAAGACAGACTATCACTCGACCTGTAGACAATTGTAACGTCATCATTAAAACGCGGGACAGTTCGTAAGTCATTTATAAACAAGACAAATAAAGAACGTACAACGACTTCTAAAGAGGATACGTTATTAAGTAGCACATTCCGTTAGGTTAGATAAGACAGTGTCCATTTGGCAAAATGTTCATTAAAGTCAACATTCTCTAATTTATTTAGCGATTGACCTTAACAAAAGCCTTGCTGTTTGTTTCCGGTCGTTGAAAGCTTCGTTAACCAACGTAACGAGTTCGAGTGATTTGTAACTTGTTGATCTATTTTTTATAAACACGTGCTGCTAGCTTGATATAGTTGGTAAAATTTGTGATAACAACTTATCTGTCACCATTTTATCAAACAGCTTGGAAATGGAATGCCCGGGTATTTAAAAATATCCGTTGTACGACTATCCTTAAGAGCGGGATAATAAATGATTTTTTCCGCTTTAATGGAAAGTATTCAGAAGTAGGCCACAGACTATAAAGTTTAAATAGTGGTGCATATAAATTTAGAGCACCTTTTCTCAGTACACAACAAGGTACAACATCAGCGCTTGCCTGAAATTTATCATCCCATGAGTACGTAAATGTATTTTGCATATCTGGGTTTATATTGTTACCAACGTATACCTATTGAGAAAAGTAAGAAGATAAGGGTGCAATTTTTCTTTCATATTCAAACTCAACATTTTTCAACTTCATAAACGGAGGATAGATATTAGATTTCCTTTTTATATTAACAAATTCATAGAAAGACTTAGGATCCTTTCTTGATTTATTTTTCGCTAACTGCAAGTTGTTATCATAGTGCATCACAGCTTATTCTATACAATATACTTCTATACTATATTTATCATACGATAATTCCACCATTCATAAATTTCGTGTTCCTATAGCGGTTATGAATCTCGACACTAATTATGTGTCCTTTAGGTAACTAACTCTCAATTGAACCATTTAGTTAAGAGTTATGTATCGCTTTCATCACTCGAAATTAATTTCGAAAAAATAATGGGAAAATAAGGGGCAAATTTCACGTTTATTTGTTTACAACGATACAATCATTCAAATGTAAAATAATGTACCATTTTTGACGAAATAAAATGAAGTGGAATAATTTCATATAACCCTTATAATTTCATATTTGCATTTTTTAGCAAAACTTTAACTTTTGAAATTGAACTTAGAATTTTAATATGTATCATTTTAATTTTATTTTATACAATATGTTAATACATTCACATATTGATTTACCGATAAACATCGTAAAGTGTTTTATAATTAACTGAAAAAAACACTAGTTTTGTATTATATAGATAAAAGTCAGCTTTTTAATTTCCACAAACTATCCTAAAGCGGATTTATTCCTTATATCTTTTATTTCAATACAATTCCATCTGAAAATGCAAAAAATATGCAATTCGTATTTCCTTTCTTCTTCGCTGCAATTCGGACGCCTTTAGCGAAACGTCGACAACGACTTCGCGAGAGCAAGAGAATGTAAACAAGAAATTACTTACCACCAAGAAATCCCTCTTTGTGTTGGCAGTAATACCGCACTAAAATTATTCCGCGCAAAGGTTTGCTTCCATTTCCTCTATCATTTGTGATATAAGAACAGAAAAGATGTTCTGTTCTGATTAACTAAAAATCGCTACCCGCCACCTACTGATAGCACGAAAGATTTCAAAGTAAGGGTGCAAATGCATAACTGGAAGTATGTCGGTTCGCCTTATCGTGTCGTCCCATAAATGTGTTCAAATGACGCTTCTGACAGGAAAAACTTTTACAAAACTGTTCTCTACTATAAATACAACTCTAAACAGCGAACAATAACTCTGGAAAACCAATACTAATGCAAAACGTGAGCTATTTGGCTTACGCCTGATTTGACAGATTTGACGGTGTGTTTCTCGCACCTTTTGAACATATATATACCAAAAAGACTCGAAAATGAAACCTAGCTAACGCCATACATAAGCAGTATCTAATTTCTATTACAAAGCTGTATTTTTTCCCTTATTATTCGTATATTCTGGTAAATAAAATTTATTTGGCGTATCTGTTGTAATTTCAAATACGATTAGAGCACTTTTCGTTGATGTATTCCTAAAATTTTTTAAATCGGTCGCAATTCAGCTAGCATTTTCTCCCGTGCTTCTTTCCATTGATTGTAATTGTTGTAGTTGGTAGACAGTCCGACTTTTGAAAGGAGGTGTCGTTTTCATTTTGGCCTTGTCGAAGTTGATATATATCATCCTGACGTATGTTTTTATCAGAATGCTTCCGTTATTACTGCGGCGTGAAAATTGCTTACGTTACCATTATCGACTTTCATTGGCTATGCCTTTTGAAAATTCCCTACTTCAATATGTTCGATTTCCATTAGTTGATATTCGCCTTGCCTATGTTGCTTCTGGCGATATTAATCTGAATTTGGCTATAGGATTTCCTATTTGTAAAGGGAACCTTTCGAAATTGTCTGAGAAGTGGTGACCCGTATTATTTTGAGTCTGGTAACTTTCTGAATTACTAGGATTAATTATTATTATTATGCCTACATTTTCCGTGTTCTTTTTGAGGACACTGCGAATCTTGCCTACATTTATTCCGAGAGTTTTCCTCTTGCATTTTATGACATATTATTTCGTAAACGGCATATTTTTCACGAAGTTTTCTAAGCTGTGTCTAAGCTGTATGCATAGAATATTTACACTCGCTTATAATTCTTAATCCATTTAATATACGCAGCAACTTTTCTCATATGAAGTGTGTATTCACGAAGTGATTCTTTTTCTAATGACATCAATCTTCCTGATAACTTTCCATGTATTTTGACACCGCTCTGACTTTTATTAAACTCATCTGTTAACAAAACTTTTAGCATTTCGTAATCGCTTACTCGTTCAGCTTCTGGAAAAAGTTGTGTTTTATCTATTATTATATTATGCGCTATATTTTTGCTCTTCACTTTGTTCAAATGTTTCAAACCATTTTTTCTAACTAATTCATAATTTCGTAAACAATTTAAAAGAAATGCTTATCTTGCTTGCATCATTTTTGTCTTCCATATCGTAATTATAATTTTCTTTTGCTAAGCATAAATTGTTTTTTTTGAACTTAATGTAATGTATTGGGCCTGCATTCTTTTTGTTGAGACCCCAAATGTAAAGAATGGAAAGACTTAGATTTTTATTATTGAAATTAAAGACATTGGATTCATCATTATTGTAGAACAATTCAAATGCAGAATTAAATATAAAGAATTAATAAAAGTAAGTAAGAAATCTTTGACCATTGCAAGATTTTGCAACTGAACTCCTCAACGAGTTTGAATGTACGACTGTGGTAGTTGGCTCGCCGACTTCCACTTAAGGTGTGTCTCTTAGTGGTATATATCTGGGGGAACGTAGACGCGAATTTCGGTAAGAGGACTTTTTTTTTTCGCTTCAAGATTTTTCGTTCTTTGGGGATACTAGTAAACATATGGGGGAAAGAGGGCTACACGTTTGCCCGCTCCGAACATACCACCACACACTCAAAAACAAGCACACACACGCACACACACACAAACGCATACATACATCACACTTATTCGTTGCAGTCTTTTGGCAATGCAGCTCGCATACGCCAACCATGAGATTTATCTCAGCAGGGGAGAGCTACGTTTGCGTTAAATATAAAGAAGTTTACCTTTACAGTTACTATTTCCCGCCAAGTACAAACCACGCGAACTTCGAGAAGCGCATAGATGAGTTATGTACCGACGCAAGGGGGAAAACATCGGTCATTTTCGTCGGCGATTTTAATGCCTGGGCGATTGATTGGGGTAGCAAGTGGACGAACGCTAAGGGCAGAATAGTACTTGAATCCCTAGCCTCGTCGGATATGACAATTCTTAACGAAGGCAATGAAAACAGGTTCAACAGAGACGGTCGTGGCTCCGCGATTGATATTATCATGGCCAGCAGTGCAATGGTCTTGCGCATAGAATGGGGTATTAGGAACATCTATATCCACAGTGACCATGTAGCAATAATGTGGGTACTACAGCAGAGTCAGCGGGCGAACCGGGTAAAACTCCCTCTCAAGGGTCCCAAATGGAAACCAGAATCTCTAGACAAAGAACTCTTCAAGTTTATGTTGGAAGACGCAGAACTCAGAAACTCCTGTGAGCCTGTGAGGGTTCAATGACAAGACGTTGCTTCTGTAAGAGTAAGGAGCCAGTATACTGGTGGACAGACGAGATAGCCAAACTAAGGTCTCAATGCAATAGAGCGAGGTGTGTCTACCAAAGATCGAGCGGGACTAGTGCTTATCCCAGCTACCAAGTAGAGTTCAAACTCAGGCGAAAGCTTCTTAAAAAAGCGATTATGGTCAGTAAGAAAAACTGCTTCCAGAACTTGATTAACGAGATTAATGAGGGCGCATGGGGTATGGCATATAAGTTGGTAATGAAGAAGCTAAAATATTCAGACCAACCAAGCTGTGCAGAATTTGTGGAAGACATAATTGGCATCCCGTTTCCCCAGAAAACTATTCTTGTATATGTGCCACTGATTGAGGTGAAAGATAAGATTAATCTCACCGTACCTGAGGACATTGTTGCCATTGCAAAGCAAATAAAAGGCAAGAAAGCGCCGGGTCCTTATGGCCTGATGCCATGTTGGCAAGGCTTGCTATGTTTGCGAGAACTTTCAACGCTTGTTTGAAAGAACAAATTTTCCCAGATAAGTGGAAACAACAAACGCTGGTGCTGCTGCCAAAGCAAATAGGCCGTCGCATGTTGCGAATTCATACCGCCCTATTTGTCTATTGGATACGATAGGCAAGGCGTATGAAAAAATCATTCGAAATAGTTTAGAAGAGTCATTGGAGAGCTTTAAAGGGCTGTCGGACTTCCACTTCGCCTTCAGGAAAAAGAAAAGCCCAATGGATGCAATAAATGTGGTCACAAATACTGCAGCAGAAGCGATAAAAGGAACACGCTGGATGGAAGGCAACAAAAAGTATTGCTTAGTGATAGCGTTAGACATCAAAAATGCTTTCAACTCAGCAAACTGGTAGTGCGTCATAGCTGGCGTACAGGAAAGAAGAGCCCCACCGTATCTTATAAATATAGCGGCTAGTTACTTTTACTGGCAGAAAACTGCAATACGTTACAAATAAAGGGTACAGAAAAAGGCTGATCACTAGAGGGCTATCTCAGGGATCAGTCCTAGGCCCTACAATGTGAAACGTAATGTACGACGACATTCTGACAGTACCTCTCTCAGAGGGAGCATCCATCGTGGGCTTTGCTGACGATATAGCGATAATTATCGTAGCGAAAACTACAGCAACTACAGTAAATTAAACCACGGACATGATTAAGAGTTGCTATCAGTGGATTTAGATCTGGCGGAAGAATACACAGAAGCGATATTAATCTTTTTTAGGAAAGAGATCGAGAAAGTGACTATATAACTGGGAGATACGAGGATACAGTCACACGAAGCCATAAAATACCTAGGAGTAATGGTCGACTGCAGACTTTCGTATAAACAGCATCTGAAATACACGGGCGAAAAGGCAGCGAAGGTAGCAAAGTCGCGCGCTTGCTGCCAAATTTGCGGAGCCCTAGGCAGAATCGCAGAAAGCTGATCGCAGAAGCGGTAACTGCGAAAATAATGTATGGCTCTTCGGTGTGTAAAAAGGCCCTCGCTATACCGTTGTACACGAGATACATCCACTCAGCATACAGACTATGCGATCTAAGTGTGTGCGCCGCATATCAGACGGTGTCGGAAGACGCAGCTTTGGTTATCGCAGGCATGATACCAATAGACTTTCGCGTCAAAGAAGGTAAGTATAGGGCTGGATTTCACAGATTATCGGCTGAAGCGGCTAAGCAGCGAGCAAAACAGCAACTGGTGGAAAACAGGCAGGAGCGTTGGAGCTGAGCGAGTAAGGAGAGATGGACGCAGATTTGCGGCCCTGAGTGAATAGACAACATGTTGAGATCGACTTCTATTTGACTGAGCTAATTAGAGGCCAGGGTTGCTTTAGAGCATTTTTAAATAGGCTTAAAATAGAGCAGGACCCATTCTGTAGTTTTGGTGATTCCATCAAAGACGCTGAACATGGTTTCTTTGTCTGTCCGAAATACCGTAACGAACGACAGAGATTACAGACAGAAATTGGAGTGTTCTTATGACAAATACGTTGTACGACCTGAAAATGATCGAGTACAAAGACATCGACGAAGTCACCACCAGGGAAGACATCAGCAGCGCATTTAAGTCCCAATACGGGGTGACAACCACAGAAGTGGTAAATTTAAGGAAGGCATACAGTGGCACACAGACGACGCTCATAAGGCGACAGCAAGAAGAAGCCGCTGAACTATTGGCAGGCTGCAGGAAGGCTGCATATAGGCTGGGTGATCTGTAGGATCAAAGTGCGCATATCCTTGTTGAGGTGCTTCCGATACCTAGAGGTTGGGCACATGGCGAAGCAATGTGCGGGCTCACCTGACCGATCAAAGGTGGCAAAGCACGTGGCGGGAAGCGGCAAATGTCCGCTGCCCAAGCGAGCACTGGTCGTTAGAGCGCGGAAATGAGAATAATGCAAATTGATCTCAATTACGGCGAGGCAGCTCACGACCTACTTTGGCAAACGGTCGTTGAGAAAGAGGTGGAACTGGTGCTATTGAGCGAACCATATCGAATGGCGTGGCAGAGTACCTGGATAACCGATGCGTCCAAAAAAGCAGCAGTTTGCGCGCTTGCACCTATAGCACTTTTGGATATGGATTGCCAGCACATGGGATTCGTTAGGGCGACAGTTAAATATTTATGCTGCTACAGTTGCTACGCTTCTTTAAGCTGGACACAAGGTGAATTCCAGC
>KK502969.1:95576-114818 GCA_000688735.1 Glossina austeni | reverse complement strand
TTTCCTCCGTAAAGTATTCCAAATTCAAAATTTTCGGTAAGCATGTTATTCGAAAACAATGAGACTGGTGTAGCGAAACAAATAAACTATCACGAACCTAATTTAATTATTTACCCAACCCATCCGACGAGCCAGGCCGAAAAACATGCGTTAGGTTCGTGAATCAACAATTTACATCCTTGTATAACATATTTAATTAATACGTTACATCTTCCGCAGATATTCTACTTATATACATTTTTAGAAGCATTTTATTATACCCAAAATTAATGGCTTTATTTTTAATCCCTTGCTGGTTTTCCGCTAAACGTTTTCATCGGCTGGCGGCTGCATGACTGCATGATGAATGCGAATGTGCATTTGGTTTTTTCCTCTTTTATGGACTTTATTATTTGGGAAAACTACTTAGCTGTAACGAACTAGATTTGGGATTTCCGTAACAATATCTTCTCTGTAATATTCGTATTTTCCTCTACACGAAAATGATACCATTCCTCCCTCGTACAAACCTGGTAGTCTAGGTTTATTTAAAAAAAAAAAAAAAAAGAAAAAAAAACCTGTCGTATTCGACATATCTAAGAGTAAAAAAAAACAGTTAAATGTAAAAACTAGGCAACATACTTTTTGTATATTCTTTTTATTTGTCTCGAAATATATGTCGGTTTAGAAAAATACGTTTACGCTTATATATAAATGTATAATAACAATTGTGCCTTCGCGTAATTGTCCTTCCACAGGCCGCAATATCCCTCACCCGTAACCCATTAAAGTCTAAAAGCAGTTGGTCAGTCTGTCCGATTGTGCGCTAAATTACTTGTGAAAGTATAGGTATCTCTCATCTCCTGACCTTTTATTACACATACTCGAAACATATGTCAGCTTATAACAATAGTCAAATTTGTTAAGAGCCCTTTAGGTAAGCTACAGATTTATGTTTTCTTTTGAATTCACTGTACCTCCCTGAATTCGCCGTATCTCCTTTTGAATTCGCTGTACCTCCGTAAAAATACATTTGCGCTTGCTTAACAAACTTTTCCTAGGAAACATGTTTAACATCACTTTATGAACATGTTGCGAACTTTCAGCAAAATGCCTACTATTAAGTGGACTTCATATACACCTATATATTTGTTTTGCTTTTATATGTGGAATCATTTAGGTCAAAACTCATTTTTTTTAAGTTCATGAGGTATGTGTTTATATGTGTAAAAATATATTGGAATGTGTGTCCATTAAACCGAAAAACATTTCATGTACCATACATAGCATACTGGCACAACTGTTAATAGGCAAGTGAACATTTTCGGTACATGATTTTGTCTAAGACACCAATAAGTGTAAACCACAAGACCGTCTTGTGATTTCAAAGGATTGTTGTCACACGGAAAATCATATGCCTAAACGTTTACTTGTTTATTAACAGTTGCGTCAATATGCAGTTGCGAATCACCACGCTGGTTTTTCTTTCCCGTCTACACAAATCTCTAATCGCGTACGTATACCCTAATTGTAAATACGATAAATATTCAACCAAAAATATAGCTACAACGGAAATACGAAGGTCCAAGAGTTTCTTTGATAAATTTTCTTGAGCGTACCCCGAATAAGAAGACTCGTTACATGGTATATTCATAAACTCAATATTAAAATTTCTCGTCAACCCGATCGCATTAAATAAACATATTAATATACAGAATCGTACAACGATATGTGTGCGCTCATTAAACTTATTATATCTTTCTCTAGCTCTAACAAAACATATTGCTAGTACTTCGTATTTTATATCTATATATATATATATATATGTATATATATATATATTAGTCTATGTCATATTGTATTTGTATATATTATTATATATATATGTAGAACGAATATATAGGAGCATATATGTTAAATTTGTAAGTATTATCATTATACCCACTACTGGTATAACTATTTTGTTAGAAGTCCGTGTGTTGCGACCCCCCCGGCTGACGAATTGCGTGGGCGTTTACAACCCCGGTTAAAACTCGCGGTGAAAGTCGTGATTGATAGAGACGGTCGCCGGCAACACACGGGTAAGGTCATAATAGATTCATCCGTTAGATCGATCGTCTTCGCTTTACTTTTAGTAAAGGAAATTTTCACTTATTGGAGCTCATCGAAAATAAGATAAATTTCATTATGGCAGTAAAACCTCTGCTCCAATGGTGAAGCTTGCGAGCGTATCCCATGATTCACCGTTGGCCGCACCTTGAGGAAATATAGAAAAGCTGAAGGCCCAAAAATCTGTCACAGTAAGGATTTTAGTCATTTGCGTGGTGGCGTAAGGCGCGGATATAAGAGGTTAGCTGGGGGTAAACGAAAAATAAAGTGAAATCGAAAATGATAGAGAGCGTTTGGACTAAGGTTGGACCGTAAGTACGCAGGTTACACTCCCTCAGCGATCAGCAAATATTCTGTAACGCGGATCCTGGACGCGACGCGCAATACAAGTTATCAAAATACCACATTACCGTGGCGCCCGAACAGGGACCCGCTAATTTATCGTAAGAGACAGTAAGAGAAGTAATAAAGAGTGCCAGCCTAAGCGCACCCGCCAGCGAAAAACTGCTGCTGTCCCGCCATTGCTAGCTACCGTTGCAACCACTTAAAGCAAGCCATTAGATTGCTGCCGCCGCATCATATTGTTTTTCCGGTGCCCTATAAAGTTTGTTTCGCTGCAATCTCCATCATCATTTGATGCAGCTATCCAGCAGAGGAACTTCGGAAAAAGTTTTTTTCAGCCACCATAACTGTGACGTCATAAACAGAAAATTCTGCAGTATCAAAGAGGAAATTCCTCCTGCAAATAAGAGCAATTTTGCCACCGCATACGAGAGAAATCTGTAGACGTACTTGCTAAAGCATCATAACCGCGTTGCTACAAATGAAATGCTTCTGGTATTCAGTTATCACTCGACAATGCGACAATGCATTATTCAGTGCAGTCCCCTGTCAGAAAATTTTGTTGCTACATAAATTACAAAAGCTACTGCGCTGCATTGAAAAATTATACCGTCTCGAAAAGAGTAAGCTTTACTCCCATAGGGAGAGACATTTTTTTTCCGCAAAGAATAAATGTCATCGTTGGCGCCCTTTTATCACTGCCGATCCAACACTTGTCAATTCTGCCGCAGTTTATCACATGTATCGCAGCCGTTTCATCGTGTTTAATTCAACGGGTTTTCGCAAGAGAACCTTGGTAGGAAATTCCCGCGGCCATCGCAAACATCAAAACTCTATCGTCAAGTTCCCCCACTTATCCGTACATATTCTCTAATCACAAGATAGCTCAAAATTTTTAAATATATTGGTAAAACAGTGTGATTGCCGAAACACAAAAGAAAAAATTGTTATCCAGTAGATTCTTGAACGCGAATCAAAGGGGAACCGTCCGGCAATTTCTTAAAAGCAAATTATCTCGAAAAGACAGAAAGTCTGTCTACTACATACTGTATTCTTTGCACAAAGGGAAATACTTAGCGATAACCTATAACATACCATGTTATCCATAAGAGGAGATTTATACACACAGAAAAGAACCGCACCGTTATGTGTGCAAAAATAAAGTACTCGTCCGTACCGTCGACCGTAAACTCCAACACATTCGTAACAGTTAACTTTCTTTTTTGGAAGCCAAGCTGGAATTGACGAATGTAATATCTGATAGCTACAACTGAATGCTGAGTAACATTTTGCTCAAACAGCTTAGGTAACACACTTGGCGATGCCTCTATAGTTCTCAAGTCGACGTTTGTGTTTACACTTGTGAAGCGAAATAAGGATACTATTCGTCCAACACAAAGGCCAAACACCCGATTTCAAGGACTGACGTGCACAATATTGGGAAAAAGGGCGGAACAGCAGCGAGACGAAGAAAGTTTGAAGGATTAAACATTTCTTCTCCGGCGGACGGAAATATATAGAAATTATTTTTATAAAAACTACTAAAACCATATAGAAAAAATTGTTTACGGATAGAAATAAGGTAAGATTAACAAGTAATGCCTATAGACTAGAATGTGCAAATCGCAATAGAGTAATCTTGTGGACAAGCCGATGGATTAGAAATTTGAAAGGAACGAAGGTACAATTACGAATTAAGACTAGGGACGTTTCATTAAACTTTTGTCAACAATACCAAGTTATTTTTTAGTCTTTTGCCTGCTATATTGAGTTCCCTAATAACATAGCAGCGATATTACTTGGGCGGTAAAGGGATTCTTTAATAAAAGTACCCTCAGGCCAGAATTTACAGACATAAATTTTTCAAACGAAGCTATTGAGTGTATCATTTTAAAAGAATCAATATTTTCCTGATGAGGGGAACAGAACTGATAAATACAGCTCATGTAGCTTATTACTTAGGTATTTCTCAATCGCTTCCTTGGGAGTATTGACCGGTAACCGCTATGTCAAGATGCTCAAGGAAGAAGATAATCATTGCTCAGTGGCTCACTGACGCCTAGGGTGAATAAATGATCATCACGAAGAGTTTTCTGAGAAACCATTTGTTCTATTAATTTGTCGACATCTACATTTAGGGCGAGAACGTAGCTCTTCGGCGGATCACTTGTCACGTCTGCTTGTTTGCCGTTAAAGCCTGCAAATTTAATGTGGTCAAATCGCTCGTAGAACCAGCAAACAGGTCACCATTAGGACCAGATTTAATCACACATTTTCCAAATGAACACTGCATCACATCAAAGTTCGCAACTTTCCTTGTATTTTTTTGTATTTACAGAAATAAATAAGACTGCACTGTTGTACTTGGGGCGCTTTAGCTATTAGACATTATTCTTCGAGTGTAGTATTGTTATATTTTTTGCGATTTTATTTTTGCTATGTTTTTCTTTATTCTCTTTTCTCTTGTTGCTGGTATTTCCTGGAATACTATTGTTGACTTAGGTTTGAACGATATCGATGTTTTATGATTATAATTAGCGTTATTGGTGTTATTGTTGTGACGCCTGGCGCGCCGAAAACATATCAAATACATAAGGTTGTTCTTGCCTTGCCATGTTTTCAACACTCAGTTGTAAAATAATTCCAACCAAAAACGAATGGAGTTGAAGCGACTCAGAAAATGATTCTGATTCGAGCGGTTTAATAAAAGATTGTTCTATCTCAAGTCTTTCTCGGCGTTGCATACATCTGCACAAAGTTTATATACCTTTGTACCTTAAGTGGCGTAGAGTATAGACGCTTGAACTAATTAACAATAGGAATAAATTAGATAAACGCCTTCTAAATTTAATATAAATTGGTTCCATTTCGACTTCTATGTTTTCTCTTTTTGTTTGCTCGTACACAACGAAAATCACATGGTTTGCCAATTCCCACGCAGTCTCACGAAAAGTCAGCAAAGTTGACGGCTGATTCCGAAAATAGGAATAACGCGTTATTAAGTCTGTACGCTAAGTCCTTTATAACGTGAGGTCTAGAGTATAAATATAAAGGTCTTAATGATTGCAACCTAGGTAACAACGTACGTAGGGGATGGACATTATGGCTATGGGCTACATTATTCTGGCGATTATGTGCACCGTTCTTTCATACTAATATAACAAGGAAAGTTATTGTCGTGCGCACACTGAACCACCTTCCCTTTTACAATTTGATTAAATGCGCATTTTTGAATATTCTATATGCGTTTAAAGATCATGTGAGTGAAAGCTTAGACTTCAATTTCTTCATACTGAAACTAATAAATGATTAAAGTATCAGTTATTACCCAATTTGAATAATAAAAAGTAAGCATGGAGTTAAATCAGTCATTTTGCGCATTTGCTAGCAGTAGGTGACGCAAACGTACCTATGTAAACAGCAAATATTAATTCACGATGATAGTACAAAAATAAAGGTAACTTACATAAATAGCAGGCATCCAAAATTCTAACGTTATCTTCTTAACATAACATAGTTTGAAACGTACAATGAGCATAATGAAGGTCTAGTTGCAATTTCCTGTCTCTGGATAATGAAGAGCTAAGTTGCGCTTCTATGGAACGTTTCTGGTTTCTGTTGCTGTTTCTCAATACATAAATTCGTGATTCGTTAAGCTTAATTTGATGACGCATGCGTGGATGTGATTTCTATACTCCCACTAGCATTTGGCGTAGAAATTGACACCTTTTTAGAATTTAGTGCCTAGCAATCTGTTCTATTCAAAACGAATTACACACCCGATTAGTAACGCTACAGCAATAGTGGATAGCCTACGTAGCATATGCCGAGTATTTTAATTGTAGTGTTTATGTGCATGTTGCCGCGGATTATTATGTGTTCTATGTTGTGCATAATAAGTAGAAAAGGTACATGAAGCTAACACAGCAACAAGAATTTACTTTTAATCAGCAAAATCTATGGAGATCCATTTATTGAGTTGCGGATTCACTCAACAACAAAAAGTAGATCGATAGCATATAAGATAAAATATTAGTGCCGATGATAGCAAGTAAAGAACTGATTCTCGGCTGGAAATGAATGTTTTAATATCTTCTAAAAAAGGAGTTAATTTCAGATAAAGAAAAAATTGGTCGTTAGCATTTTTAAGAGAGCATCTCCATCCGTGAAAAACAATCTATTACCAAGTTTTTTTCCCTAATTTACATAAATTTCTACAAATTTTTGAGAAATTTCAGACAAAGAAAATTTACAAATTTTTACAAATATTTCGTTATAATGGCTTAAATATTTTAGCGAATTGGCTCACCATCAAAATAAGTCTTTTGCATTAAAAATTTATCTAGTGTAAGGCGAATCTGAAATGATGTTGAGCTTTATTATGCATTAATTACCATTTCCATCGACATGCTGCTTGTCACATTCCAATGATTACATCGTTGTTACCTTGACCTGGAGTACCGCCGATGACTGTCGTCGATTTCCGTCCTTTATTAGTGGCTTAAAAATTTGCTAACAATTAGTTATGGTTTCAAAGTCGACATTTCAATCTTTGTACAATTTATTAACGTTTCATGTAAGACTTGTAAGTATACGTTTTCCCACTTTCGTGTTGATACGCATAAATATATATATATAAATTTGTATATACCGTAGCCCAACAGTAGCGCGAAAAATAATCATTTATGTGGAGTTTTGCAAGTCGAGGCGTTTTGTCAAATTTACTTCGCTTATAAATCGATTCTTTCTTGCATCTTAAAACGTTTCGAACGCCTTCGGGATGAATACTGATTGGCTTATATTTTTGTAGGTCTTTTGCAATGTCAGCAGCACTATTTTTGGGTTTATTTGTTACAATTCTGTTATTTCATTTTTCACGCTTTTCAAGATTATTTGGTTGGCTTGATCTGTGGTATTTGTTATTATAATTTTTTATAATAATTTGAACAGTAGCATAGCTTCTGCAATTTCTCTAATATGATTTTTTCACACTTTTTAACTTTATAATTCCATTTTTAACCTTTTGAGAAATTTCTTTGCGTTTTTGTGTATATTTTGTCCTTTAAAAAAAAGGAATAAAGAAACTTACTTTAATTGATGAACTATTATTTAAATATACGAAAGCAAGTACAGAAACTAAGTACCGTTAGACAATGATGTTTTTCTTTTTCGGAATTTCTAGTGATGTCTTTTCGCTCTATGTACACTTTTTTGTTATTTTTTGAGGTTAAAGTATATTTTCTGTTTATAACTTTATCGTAAGTCAAAAAATATATTGAATTGTTATTCAATATAGGTGTTTGTTTCTGAAGAAATATATGTTTTGATTTTGAAACAAAAATTGCAGCCCTTAAACGAAGTTTTTAAGAAATCCTAATTTTTTGCACTAAGTGTAGCTTTTATTTTGGTATTGTACATAAATGCATTAACTTTCGTTGTTGGCCCACTAATCGCTGTTCGATCGTTAACCATTAACGACTGCCTTGTTGATTGCGTTGATTGTATTTAATAGCAGTTTATTAGTTATTATTGATATCGTCGTATTGATATCAAGTAAAGCCGACTCTTACAAAACGTTTTAAAAATACATATAGACCTTAATTGAGTAGTACGTTTGTGGTAAGTAAGCATACTTATTTGTATTTTACGGTTTACGACAAAAGGGTGTATAAAATGGCAAACGACATCTTTGAACTGCTAGTCTGAAACATAATGAAGCTACGTTAATATTTCCACATATTAAAGTTGAGAGTTCATGTAATTAAAGCCGCGTTTAGCTGTTGTACCATGTTATTTTAAGAGAAGATCCATGTACTTTTAAACATCTCCCAGGTAATTTGAGCAGCAAACAGGAAGAAATCAACAAAAAAATATGAATAGCAAAATTGGCGTGAAAACAAACAATCGTTTTGATATTAATTAATGAAGATTTGGATTTGAAAAAATTTAATGACTTCTATTTGGAAATTACTCTTCAATTTGGTCAAATATATATTAGATTGAAAATTAATCGCCTTAGTAGTCCTTCTTCATTTTTTGGAAAGTGATGTATGGTAGAATTAAAATAATGTAGATAAACAGCTTATAAATTTATATATACGATATCTTTTGTCTATCAGTTCTTATATCAGTTTATATAAAAATCATATGGTTTACTAATAATCACACAAGTTCATAAAACCTTGAAAAATTTTTCAGAATGGATGGCTTCATTGTTTTCATTTACGTTTCCATATGTTCAACTTTTATTTCCATCCTCAAAATAAAGAGAAACTTAAGTTTAGTAATATTCAACCATTTTGAATAGTTTGCTTTCTCCTTTTACTTCCAACGTTTAGAGAACTAAAAAAATTGTAGTTACTTGATGTAGATTCACGTATTTTAAATACTACTTTACATTAGTTAGGAAAAATCGTTACTTCACACGGAATTGGAGATTTGGTTTGGATATGGCTAGAAAATTTTTTGAAATTGTTTGTTGCTGTTATTATCGAACATATTGTTCAGCATACGGATAGCAGATTCTTAACCACTTATTTTATTTTCTTTGAAACAGTTTTATATTATACATTTTATTTCGGCAAATTATCTTGAACAGTGTGACAAAAAAAAAAAAAATGTACAGATACGAGAAGTACAGAGGCACTTGTTAACAACTTCTAAGGTTTCTTCCACTTTTAAGCAACCCTTACTGCATCAGCTTTGCTGCTGCTCCCAAAATCCTTTCGCAACTTATTTTCCATTCATCTCTTTATTTATATAATATATTCATGCACATTTATTATTAATATATTACACGCTCCAGAATAAATATTCGTACATAGAAACCCGAGCCAACCATTTTGGCTTCTGTGGAACAACATCCTAGAACTACTGCTTTTTATATCATCATTAATATTAAGGAATCTTATGGAAAGTGCATTCAAAGAATATTAAATGCGTTCAAAGAGTATTAAAAAAGGCGCAATATCACGGTCGTGGAGCGCGTAAAAACCGTGATATCAATAGAAAGAAATATATGGACTTTGCAAACGAATACATAAAAAAACCTCTGAGTTTTAGAAAAGAGTTTTATTTTCAGATAAAAAAACAAATTCTGCATATTTGGTATCAAAGGTAGGAAGTTGGTGTGTCGTAAATATGTCTCTGCATTTGATAAAAACGTCTTTTGTCAAGGTGGTGCAGTAGGTGTTAAGGCTTGGAGGTGAATGGCGGTCAATGGGCTTGGAAATCTTGTTTTTATAAAATCCAAAATGGATCAAATCGGATATTTACACATCTTAACACAAAATTTAAAACAAAGCGGCGAGAAACTGGATCTAAGCGAAGACTTTTAGTTTTTTTAGTTTTAACAGGACGACGATTCAAAACATACGGCGCTTAATGTAAAGCTTTGGTTGTTTTACAACCAAAAATATATTGAGTTTGCCACCTCAATCACGGTATTCTAACGGGCACTTGTGAGATTTACTTGCGCGGAAAATTCGGAAACATGGTATTACTTCAAAATAAATGATTGAAAATGTCATCATGGAGGGGTGGGCTAAAATAACGAAGGATAGTACTTCGAAGTTATTAAAATCAATGCGAAATCGCCTTGCATAGGTTCTAAAGCGCGATGGTTATTCTATAAGATATTAGTCGCTAAAATATTTTACAAAACAATTGCTTATAATTAGTTTTATTTTTTTATACGAATAATTCTTAAAAATAACGTTATTTCTTTAGTATTTTTTTTGTTGTAACAATTTCTTCAAATTAAAAAAAAAATTCAAAAAATATTATAAAAAGACAACGTGTACTATAATAAATTAAAACAACAGCTTTTGATCACATTTTTTCATATAATTTTTTATTACTTTCAAGGGTGAAATGTTCATTTTGAAGTGTATGGACATATATTCTGTCAAGAGTATATGCATTATTTCATTTGTCCTGTTTAAAAGCCGCTGCTCTGATGCACAATCCTTTATGATCGTCTACAGGAACAGGTATCAATTTTTAGTTTTTGATATCGTCGAATTTGAATAGCTTCAAAATTTTAAAATTCCAAATTCCGAATTGTTGATTCTAATAGAGTATAACTTGTACACGACAAGGAACTTGAACCACATATTGTTCGTCAAGAATTCTTGTAATACGTAATCAATATATGACAGGCCACGTACACACCACATTCAATGGAACGAGCTACCAGATTGAAATAAGCATGCTCATGTCTTTTTGAGGATTTCTGTCCCCTTCCTTAATGTCAACATGGTATTTCTATGACAAAAGTTTTGTCATGGCATTGTTTTTTTTTAACTTAGAAATACAGAAATACAACATGCTGGCAACAACAGGTTGTGGGTCCAGCACGCGTCCATTGTGCAAAAAATAAGTAAAGTTGTGGAAAAAGAAATAAAAAGAAGAGAAAATGAGTACAACAGTAGTGGAAAAAGATGCTTTGGGCAAGGATAACTTTGATAGATGGAAAATCTAGATTGCTGCTTTACTTATTAAAAATGATGCCTGGAAATATGTAAGTTGCGTTCGCCAAAAACCTGAAAATCCAGAAAAAAAGCTCATCGAGAGAACGACGATGGCAAAGCTAGAGCGGATTTGTGAACTGAAGCAAATTAAAAATTGCAAAACGTCGGAGAAAATATGGGAGAAACCTTATTCTATCTATGAGTCAAAGGGTCCTGCACGAAAAGCATCACTACTAAAATAGCTTATTCTTCTAAGGATGAAGAATGGTGACGATATGCATGATCATACCAAAATGTTTGTCGGTACGAAACATTTCGTGTCTCCATTGAGACACAGGGGAAAGTACCGACCTCAGAAATCCTAATAGTAAAACTCATTGAAGAATTTGAAGCAAGAAAAGAGAATGCGTACGACGATAACAAAGAAGCAATGTTCATCAAGAAAAACCAGTGCAAATGGGCAAAAAAAGTGAACCGAAAATAAATAACAAATTTATGTTTAAATGTCGCTCTTCTGAAAAGATTGGGCATATGGCTAGAAACTGCAGTTCCAAATTTTCACATTCGAAATCCAATTCAGAACACTTTAAAAGTTCAGAGTCATCCCAAATCGCTTTGCAAATCAGTGACGAATACTTTCAGTTCCAAAAATTACCGAACGCGGCTTTACGGCAACGTTTACCTACGGTAAAACACTTGCGAAGGGCCCTAAAACTAACGAAAGCCTAATGGAAAGCCTATAGAAATTAGGACCTGTACTACTTCGTAGAAAGGGAAAAAGAAAATTGCAAATTAGTTCAATCAACTGTACAAATATAGAATAAAGTTCGAGAGAAGAAAGTATTTGAAATGAGGTTGAACTTGTCTGAAAAACTACCTTTATGTGAAACCTGCATTAATGGAAAGCAGTCCGTTAGACCATTCCCTAAATCAAATTCCAAATTTGCTGAAATGTTAGAATTGGTGCACGCGGACCTATGTGGACCTTTTTGACTCAGTTCCCTTGGAACTCCGCGTTATTTTTTGAGATTTACCGACGACAAAACCAAATGGTGGGAAGTGTTTTTCATGAAAACTAAGAATACCAACCTCTAGTAGAAAAGAGAACCGATCAAAAAATTAAAACACTCAAATCGCTGAATACAAGAGTACAGGGATGACAAATTCGAAGATTATTTAAAACAGCAAGGTAATGAACATGAATTTAGTGCTGCTTACACTGCCCGCAACAAAATGGCGTCAGATAGGAAAAATAGGACACTGGTGAAGGTGGTTTCATGTATGTCGATCCAATCGAACCTATCCGCAGAATTTTGGGCAGAGGCCTTACTCACCGTCACTCGCATTCGAAACAGATGTCCATCACAGAACGTCGGCAGTGAGATACCTTTTAAATTATGGACGAATAGACATCCAGTGGTGCGCTATTTGCGGAAATTCGGCGCAATTGCATACATGTTAGACAAGGTCAAAAGGAGAGAAAAATTCGACGCAAAATCAAAAAAATTCATATTCGTAGGCTTCTCGATCGAATGTAGGTCGATTACGGGATCCCGAAAGTAGAAAAATCGTATGCAGCAGAGATGTAAAGTTTTCTGATTGGTGTCAACCAGGAACTGAATACGCAGAATTTCTCAACCACGAAGGTAAGAAGAAGATAATTCAGACATTGCTATTTATTCGGAACGGAACTTAAGCATGTTTAAAAGGAGAACGTAATCAGCAAATCAAGAATTCGAAACAAAAATGCAGCTACCTTTAATGAAGAATTTGCAACTCCAACCGGAAGCACCGACAGTTCTGTAACTACAAGTGCATCAAAACAAGGCCGCGGCAGACCTAAAAAATTATACACCGGAATGAGAAGCCGACCTAGAAAATCACACAACATAGTTGCTAAAGAAAATGGTCAAACAGAAGATGATCAACAAGTTGCTGACATTATTATTCAAAATAATCCTTAAACAATAGAGGAAGCTCTGCACATTCCCCACGTACAGGAGTGGGAAATGGCGGTTTAGAATACGAAGTATTGAAACGCAATAATGCATGGAAAGTAGTCCAATGCCCAAAGGGAAAGAAAGTAATTAAAACCAAATGGATTTTGAAAACTAAATACAATGGTAATGGAACGGTGGAGCGACGAAAAGCCCGACTTGTTGCAAACGGTTTTGCACAAAGTCATGAAATCGATTTTAACGACACGTTCGCGCCTGTTGCTAGAATGGGATCAATAAGAATACTTATGGCACTAGGGATCGAACTAACATTGGGGGTTCATCATCTGGATTTTACAAGCGCTTAGCTAAATGACTACATCTTTAGAGAATTGTACATAAAACTACCAGAAGATCTGGATGCATAATAGATTGCAAAGAGGCTGACGAATTAAGGATTGAAAAAGTTTGTCTTGTCCAGAAAGTTCTATATGGGCTCAAGCAATCGGGCCGCCAATGGTATAAGAAGCTTGTTGAGAACCTGGAATAATCAAGTTTGAAACCTCTAGAAGCTGATCCTTGTCTTTACATGAAGAAGGATAAAGCAAGCATAATTTTAGTATCAATCTACGATGACCTCATAGTAGTTTCAAATCACAACAAAGTGATCAAGAAACCTAAAGAGAGCCTTTCCAAAACTTTCGAAATGAGAGACTTGGGAAATCTCCCATATTGGCTGGTCAAAAAAATTCAAAAAAAAGGACCACGAAATCTCAATGTGAATGTCAAAATATACTCATGATATTTTGGACAGATTCAATATGACGGATTGTAAACCAGTCCTTACACCAATGAATTCAAGTGAAAAACTTTCAAGAGAAATGAGCCCGGAAACTCAATCTGAAATGTGAGAAGTAAAGATTATTCCATATCAGAACTTCATTGGAGCCTTGATGTACCTAACTGTAGCCCGCTATAGCTCATACTGTCAGTGGATTTAGGCAATACATCTCTAACTTCGGATTAAAACATTGGTTATCAGCAAAACGGGTATTACGCTATCTTAATAGCGCAGAACATTTAGGCTTAACTTTCAGGCGCAGGGGAGAGAACTTAGTGGCCTACGACAGAATATGCAGTCGTATTCGGGAGCGAGGCAAACAGCGAACTGTTGCTATGTTTAGCACTGAAGCAGAATATATGTCTCTATCCAAATTGTATAAGCGAAATTCGTGGTGACATGGGAGCTGCCACCGTATTCACTGACAATCATTGTGCCAAACAACTAAGTTGTAAAGAACTTACGATCGACACGTAGTATTTTATATTTTTGGGAAGATTCCCTATCAATCCTTCCCAAGTGTGACGAAGCGTTGTTGGTGGTTCCCTAGGCCGCTCGGCTTCAGTGCGCCAAGACTGTCTACCTCTTTATAAATCCCAAACGAATCGGTATGCAGCTGTCCCTATACATTCTAGGCGGATGGTATGCCTTATAGAAATTAGCGGATTTATACCCTTTGAATTGCTTTGCCACAATTGAAATTCTTTATTTCTGTTAGTGTTCTTTAGTTAGTTCTCTAACGTAATCACAAATTGTAATTATTTTAATTGGGGCGCCTGGCATCGTATTGCATTTCGTAATGCAATACTCAGTTGAAGTGTGACATAATTTTTGTTTCTCTTTTTGCAAAAGAATTATGCTGAATTTGCACAATTCTGTCACACTTCAAAGTGGATGCATATAACGATATACGATCATACTACAAAGTAAAAATCCCGCATTTCATAAAGGAAGTAAATATATAGATATACGATATCATTTCGTTCGTGAAGCTGTTGAAAGACACGATACCTAAATTGAATATCTCCCGACTGACAAAATGGCCGCTGGCATTTTACCTTCACCAAAACACATCAAAAGCATTGAATCCTTAGGAATGATGAATATCAAAGAATGATAGCCAAATTGAGGTGGGTGTTGCGAGTAAATCATTTTGTAATCTTTCCTCGTTTGTTCCTTTTTATATCTTCTTAATACTTTTATATGTAAACACTTTATAAAAACAGCTTTCTCATGGTGTGTTCTTTTCACTCTGCAGAAATGTAAAGTGCTAAAATGAATTAAAAATACTTTTTAAATCTTACAAAAAGGAAAGAAAATGAAGGCCATTGTACGTTTTATTGTAATTAATCAATTTAAAAGTGGTTTTAAAAACATGGCTTTGGAACAATCAGAATGAAAGAAATTTCATCGTTAAAAATATGTTTTCCAAAGGTCTAAAAAAAAATCTTTTCATACATTTTACTCGGCTATTATATGCTTTATGCTACATAGTTGAATGCAATAGATTACAACGAAAGCGACAAACATATTGACTGAGACATTAATTGAAACGTGATTTTATATTGAAAAAAAAAAACAATGTACTTTGAATTTGGGATCAATCAGTCACGAATATAAACAGGCGATAAAAGAAAATGCTTCTTTAAAAGATAATTTCCTTGTCGCCAACTTTTTTAAAAAGAAAACGATATTTTCATATACAATTGTGCGTGCGTTGCATATAAAAGGTTCTCAATTCGGTTATAAATTCATAACGCAATTATTCTCTTATTTATACTCTTTGTTCTAAAAAAAAAAAAACCTTAACTTTCAACATAAATACATTTATGTCCAGAATGTTATGTTTTCATTTTATATATCATATATTTTATATATTATTGATAAATCACGTACTTATGAATGAATATTCGTTGGATCTAAAATGTATCGATGTATTGTTGAATATTAGTCAAAAATGTATGCTACATGTTATTCAATATATTGGCTAAAAAACAAATTTATAAAATGTGAAATTTCAATATCTTTGTTGTTTCACCTCTAATGCATTAAATTTCTTAATCGTTTATACAATGGAATGTACGCCAATTGATAGTCAACATGTCAACAGTAGCAATCCGAAGTATATGTTAGTAAGCAACGTCATCATCAATCTCATAACCAGCAGCTGCACATATGCATCGGTACAGTGACATGAACATGCCAAGTTTTTCTTCTTTTGTTTTTTTTAAAATTTTTTTAATATAAATTGTTGGTAATTCGTCGCAGTATGTAAGGATCAAAGTCACGCAGCTTGTTATGGTCCACTTAGTTTTAAGTTATTTTTATGAATTTAAATTACGATAAGTATATTTCATTTTCCACTCATTTTCTTTTATACCCGGGCAATTTGTTATTCTCTTGTCAGTGTTATAGATATGCTGTAATATATAAGAACTGTATAAGAAGAACGAAATCGAATGGGAACATCACAATGATCAACTAACCGATTGGCAACGCTAATTCGTGTTTAAACAAAAGTGTTGAGAAGAAGGCGATGACTTCCGACTTCCTTCTTCTTGACTGAACCGCCCTCTTCATCTGCACGCTATGGATGTGGAGGTATATTTTGTTAGAAGCTCGTCCGCTCCATTCGATGATCACTGACGATAGCTCGCTTGCATTAAGTATAGTTGTGTTAAGTGTAATCTTTAACCACGTAAAATAGTTAATATAAGGACGCTGAATTGTAACAGAAGAAATATTGAGATTTTCATTTAGACGGAATATTACTTACGGAGGTAAGCATGCGTGGAATAGCCGCTGAGGCAACCCTAGCATTATTTATCCGGATAGGAATTTTTCGTACACCAGTAGGGGAAAATGTTCATCTTCACACGTATTAAGAAATGGGTAATTAGAAATTTATTATAATTCCCAAGAATATCCAAATAACGTAAATAAGAATAACGTATGATATATATGTATACATGTAAATTCTTTTTTCTTGTGTGCTATAAATAAGGTCACATTTCTTGATATCATATAAAAGAAAATAATATATATGATGTGCTGCAATTATCTTATCTAGTAGAGGAAACTAACTTAGGAGCGGTCGGACTCAAGTTCGACGTCTCCCATTGAAAACAATAGGCCGATAGAGGTAAGGCAAAATAGTGGCTCAGGGCGCAAAATCATCCAGTCCGATAAGTAGGTTTCGTCCGTCCGTTAATCCTTTTCTGGTTTAAAGCACATGAATTTCATCTTCTTCTTTGTTTTTAACCATTTGAACACCTTCCATTTCCTTTAAAAGTAACACCTGACACAGATATTTCTGTTACACGAAAGCAGTGATCCTTATCAATCCACCTTTAAAAATCCGCTTTAAAAAGTCTGCATCGGTAATCGGTTCAGCAATCTTAGTAAATATAAAGGTAAATACGAATTGTTTACGTAAATGTAAGTGTTATTTACTAATCGTTTACCAAATGGTTTGAGCCATTGACTACTATTAGAACTAAATTTCCTTGGGCAAAGGTAAAACAGATATTGCAGCCCCGATATTAATTAAAAAGTTAAATTTATTTTGTGTATCAAAAATAAAAAGCGACATGAAGAAAAATTTACACCCCGTAAGATCAATTTGGAGTTCCGTTATTTAAACTTGCATAACTACAGGGTTTTTTACATTTCTTGGCTTTGCTGCGAAAAAATAGTGATGTTTACAAAGCCAATTTGGACTGCCATGGAAAGTCAATTTGGTGTGAGAAACGGACCGACTATAGAACTTATAAAAATATCACCTTGATTGGTGTTCATTAAAATGTTCTTTAATTGACTAGCTTCAGGACTTCAACTTTCAAAAATTTTCACATATAACACTTGTTTTCCACGATATTCTTTTATTTTCTCTTAGGTTTTCAATTTCTTATTGCTTTATTTCTTTTTACACGTTTGAAGCCTAATTATTTATAAAGGCGTAAAAGTGTTAAGGGTGTAAGAATTATAATTATATTAAAATTATATTAAAATTTTGTTGATTTTCATTTTAGTTCTTGCGTTCAGCACTTGAGCTCTTAATAATAGGTCTCCTTCGGGTTATTTTCTTTTACAGCTTTTCTTTTGCTCTTTGTTTACCGTTGCTTTAGTAGTGTGTAAATTTTCGTCTAATTTAAGAGATAATTTTTGTGAATTTGTTTCCCTCTTTTTTGTTTTTTTATTAGACTTTGCAGTTTGGTTTTGATTTCTCTTCTTCGGAGAAATTTTCTTAAATTTTTAGATAAATTTAGTGTTGTGGTCCTCTTGATTTTGGTCTTTTTTTTTCTCCTCATAATCCCTTTCTATCTTTTTGACTGGACACAGAGTGTCTATATATATCATGTCGTGCAAAAACTGGCCCGGAATCTGAAAGATTCGTTTCGTGTTGGCTTTGCAATCGCTTTCGCCATGCAAAGTGTGCCGGTATTATCGACCGTGCTGCTGACGCAGTCATAGACCCCTCGAAAGGCTTACAGTGGTCATGTCCTGACTGTAGGAAGCGGAACATAGGCAAATGCTTTCTCTGAATTGAGTAAAAATGTCGGCTCCTTGTGGGAAAAATTTGAGCTAATTAAGTCTAGGTTTGATGAATGTCGCTTTATTGAGTAATCATCTTCTTCCCAAGCTAGCAAAATTGCAACTCGTAGCGTAGCGTGTAGTACCTTTCCCCTACAACGAACGTCAGCGTTTCCGATATTGCTGAGTTGGTCCGTAACAAAATAGTTACTGACAAGCCGGCTAGTCCTACTGGTTTAAGCTATGTTGAAGTGGCAAGGGTATCTCCTCCCCACTCTAATCAGGCGTGATCGCCTAAAAATAATAATAAAGAGCAAAACAAATTGTCTTCTCCTTCTGGCTCTTCGAGTGTGAACGCTGGTCACCAAACTGGGCAGGTGGCGACGAGTAGCTTACTCGTGCAAGTGTGGTCGCCCCTCAATATTCTCCCCATCCCGTGACGCCCCAGCCGTATACCCTACTGTTCCTAATAGTAATGATATTTGCTTGACGTCAGTTCCTGCCAAGAAAGCAGTATTTGTGTCAAGACTGGCACCTTAAACATCGATAGTTAACATAAAAAGCTATCTGGCAGCGAAAGTCCCATCAGTCAACTTAAAGCGCTTTAGCATCTTCAAATTGGCTCCTTCTCAATCTAGAGCAATATCTTCTACTAGTTCCGACTGAATACAGTGGTATGTTGTTAAATAAACCACTGTGGCCAGTAGGATCCTTAATTAAGGAATTTATCCCTCGAGATCGTCCCCGTAATACCAAAGCAATAGTCTTGTCGCCATCAAAAAACTTAATATTTCTTCAGGCTCATTATCTCTCATTTATCAAAATGCTAGGGGCCTAAAATCAAAAATTCGTTCTACTTTCCTAAATTCAGCAAGCATCGAGTTTTTCTGTTTGGCGTCCACTGACACTTCGCTAAAACCCGATCTTCATTCGTCGGAGCTTTTCCACAATTCTTTCTTTAGAAATGATCGAGTGAATCGCATTGGTGGCGGTGTACTAGTAGCTATATCTGCGTAAGTTCGGTCCAATT